>UXGC01000051.1:0-195163 GCA_900480045.1 Eurytoma adleriae | reverse complement strand
AAAGATTTGTAAAGATGATTAATTTTGAACGGCAAAAGTTTGCGCTACAGTGGAAACTAAACGAAAAGCAAATTTAGCGAGAGCAGATAAGTTAAATAGCTGCCTCACTATTACGTAAAATAATTTACAATCTGCAAATTGGATCGAGTATTTTTGGAGCATTAAACAATTACTTGCGCTCGGCTCGTCCCTCAATCGTGTGTTGTAACATTTGTTCCCATTCAATTATCTAATTCCCAGTGATATAAACCCCTTAATAAATACATTGGCAATTAGTACTTCGTTATTTATAAATCGGCTTAATCGCGCCCAAGATGAAAACTCTTTCACCGCCCAGAGCGAAATTACTCCAAATAACAAACCCCGGCAGATTCGAAAATATTTGCGGATCGCGCGTGCGGTCCGAGCGCGTAAACAATTATCGGCTAATGGAAAATCGAAGATCCGCATCCCGGAGGGAGCGGAGCGTCTCGCCTCCGGGGGACGCGGGCGGAGCGGGACGAGGTGGGCGTTGTGCGGACGTACCGTGAGTAGTGGTCGCCGGCGAGGCGAGACTTGTCGCCGCTGTGGAAGCCCGTGCTGAAGGTCATGACGGTGGACAGGGCCGGCCGCTCCTGGTGGGCCTTGCTCGCGTCGCCGGCGAGGCCTCGGCGGGCCGCGGCCAGCAGCTCGGCTAGTCAGCTGATCGCGCGGAGCCTCATCGGGGCGGGCCCTCGGGCTCGCAGCTCCGCGCCCGGGGGGGCAGCGCGCTCGGCCGCAGCCTCCGGCGGCGGTGCAATGACCCGCGGGACCGCGGCGGCTGTCGTCGCCGGCGTCGGAGCGCCGCGCACGAGGAGTAACGATCGCGCCGGGGCCGGAGTGCGCGCGCGCGCTCGCGAGTCCGTGCGCCGGGTGGGCTTGTGTGTGCGCGCGGCGTCCGCGGGCTCTACGCGGACGAGAGGTCGGGGGGCCGCGCGCGCTCTCCTGCAGACGGGCGGCGCGAGACTGACTGCGCTCAGGCCGAGGCGGCGGCGGCGGCACCGGAGCGGAGCGACCGAGAGGCGGCAGCACGCGCGCGCGCCCCAGAGGTGGAGGACCCGATGACGTGGGTGACGTAGCCACGAGCGGCCATCTCCCCTCGCGCCAGCCGGGCGGCCCGCGGGGGAGTGCGGGGGAGTGCGGGGGCAGGCGGGCGGACGGCTTCTCGTCGAGAGCCTCGCGCGCGCCCGAGAGGAAAGACCGTGCGCCGCGCGTTTTCGCTGCTCTCGCTGTAACGCCCTTCTTGCGCGCCCTTCCTATCATCGCATTTTGCGACGGGAGGTTTGCCTTTTCCCACTCGCGCTCGAGACGGAAGGAGTGAGGATGAGGCCGAGGGCTGTTTCCCGGGGTATGTAGGGGGTCCACTTGGCAGTTTTAAGGATTTTTATTTCGAATGATTTCGGTAGTGGATCGTACTCCCAAAATGGGGAAGAGTGAAAGAGTCAAAAAGAGTTGACCGCTCGAATCGAGTGAAAACTGACCCAAGGAAACTTTTGGTGACTTTTTTTCTGGAAGAATGATTTTTCACTCAAATAGAGTGGTATTTTTTATACACTATTAAAATTATTATTATTTGAGTTATATTATTCACTTTTGCGCGTTATGAGAGTAACACTCGATATTTGCAGCATGAATGCAAATTTAGTAGGGATGAAAAATGTCGGCAGAATGAACCATTCTGCGATTTTACGCTGCAGTGCTCCGGAAAATGTTTCTTATTCACTCGTCGTTCTATTATCTACCTACCCATCATGATCATCCAGTGAGACGTTAATGAATCTTATTTGTGAGTGTGCGACATTCTCGTCATTTTCGAATGAAAGTGAAGAATTTTTCAATATCTTAATGTTCATATTTCCACAAGTATTTCAGAAAACGGATAAAAAGAAAACGCTTGTTAAGCTACCCTCAATAAAAAATTGATAATTTAATAATTTATTACTTTTAAAATGAAATAAACATTAGCCTGATA
This sequence comes from Eurytoma adleriae, assembly GCA_900480045.1. NCBI lineage: Eukaryota > Metazoa > Arthropoda > Insecta > Hymenoptera > Eurytomidae > Eurytoma > Eurytoma adleriae. The sequence continues at coordinate 193,173 of UXGC01000051.1, read as the reverse complement.
AAACTAAAGATTCTTCTTAAATATTTATTAAAAGGAAATAAAATAAAAGACATACCTCGAAGCAAATCAATAAAATCGTATAAAACAAAACCTTGCAAAAGAAATTTTAAAAGAAAATGTACATTTCCGATAAAAGCTACGCAGAAAGTGTCTCATCCCCTATTCCAAAGAAAACATGCTTTTCTTCCCCGTCAAATTTTTCCCTTTTTAGACGTCTATTTTCACCCAGCCACGCGCGGTAGTCCATCCACGTATACATCGAGTTTATTTATATACATTTACGCCTTGTCTTACAAAATCCGCGCGGATGCCCGCCACAATGCGCCAACGCTAGTTTTGCCACCAGCGTCTAATATAAATTGCACGAATCTATTGTTAAAATCATCTTTTGGCGAGAAATATGCAATCGGAGCGAAACGGTTGCATCCGATCACCAAAGCTCTTGCCACTTTTAGATCGACTTTTTTCCTCGTCATTCATTAAATCGCTGAAAATAGAGCAGTTATTGGATTCGTCTGGGCGGGCATAAACTGATTTCAGGACCGTCCAACCCACGCTGACATTTCTCGCGAATGCTTCTAAAATATGACGATTTATTAGATAAAGTAGAGTTCAATAAGTGAGAGACCAAAATTCAATCGGACGTTTCTGCATTTTATTGATTTTACCTTATCTGCGCTAACTCAATTTGCAATAGCATTGGCTTATATTTATAACTGTTAAAAAAGTAAATATTCATAGAAAAGTAACGCAGGTTTAGGCGATCGATTGTAACTTACGTATTACATTTGGTTTTAGGAAGCTTGCTTCTTTTTTATAATTTTTACGCAAACATTTCCAAAGTTCAATCGAAATTCGTGAGCCTGCATCATTTTAATTATTTGATAATGACTTCTCTTGGCAATTCCTCACAAAGATCCATAAACGTCGACAAAATTGTTGATCACTTTGGCTGATAAGTGACTAACATTCGTCGACATTTTACGAGTTTCCATTAAGCGTTTACAATGCAGGGCACTGCTTACATTTGGCAATTTTTTTTGCGCGTCTTTTAACGACGGAGTAATGACTTGCTAGAATGGCAGTATGGTTCTGATAAAAAAAACCACACGTGATAAAACCACCATGATGTATACACTAAACCTATACGCGACTCGGTCTGCAATCGCCTTTTTGCACTTCACTCAGGCGATCGGCTACTTTCACTGTTTATACCGCTGATTTTATCGCCGCGTGCTTTCGGGCTCACTATTTTACACCGACCAGGTCGCTTTATCTTATACCACACACAACTTGTGTAGCTGCCTAATTTCTACTTTGTGAGAGAAACATTTCACTATTAGTACTGTTGTAAATCATCGTGACCGATAATAAGCGAGGAAATAAAGGAAAAGGTGAAGTTGTGTATCGACAGTTGAAAAGACGTTTACTCCGGTCATTGAATTTTAAAATAAAATTCTTTTGTATGCAAGAACGAATATACCACCTCTTAATCTTCTTTAATATTTTTTAACCAAGCGTCTTTGTGCACTGTTATTTTCTCGATCTTCCATGTAATATGCAGAGCTTCATCCTTGAGCTAAAGCTGCAGCTCCTCAACCACTCCTGTCACATTCAAGAGCACCAAGTTTGTCTACGTATCCTGAGCAAAGAGAGAGCACTTTTAATTTTCCGCCGCATCACTGGAGCAGAGATCGGACAGTTTGAAGTTTAAGAGGAGTTCGCGACGGCGACACAAGTCTCGCATGTTTCTCTGCATCAGGCTCTCAAACTTCATCGCTCGTTCGAGCGTGCGATATATTCCCATTGCAAGCAGGAAAAAATTAGCGCAATTCATTTTCTTCTCTATCAGCATTCCGTTTTAAATACGAAGCGCATTGACTTATCGCAAAAAAATTCTTGTTGTTTTTTTGGTTCCGTTTATTCATTCGAAATAAAGTTTTCGCTTTAAATTATGATCAAGAAAAAAGGTGTTATTTCTGCGTGATTGAATAAAAAATTTCCGACGTCTATAAACCCCGTAAGTCGGTAAAATTTCTTCTCGATTTTTGCTCCGCTCGCACACTTGAATTAACGGCAGCGGAGAAAAGACACGTTTTTCAATCGCCTTTACCGCTTTTTTTTGTAGCCGCTGAATTCATTCAAGTTTCCCCGCCGGCTCGGCCTTTTCTCGTCGTGCTTCTTTAGAAAATCCGCTGAAAAACTCGTGATATCGCGCGCGGAGCGACGAAGGGATCTTTAGACAGAGAAAGAAGCCTGGCACGAGATCGCGTTAATGAAAAATCGCCGCCTTCAATGGCGAGTGTACAGCGCGGTCCACCCGTACGGGATAATTAATAGGCAAGGGCCGAAAAGCCAACGGCGACCCTGACTCGAAACGGGGCCGACGCTCTGTAACGGGGCCACTAAGCCGTGACGCGCGTCGTCGGGGACCCGCTCGAAACTACGCTCGCCTCGTCGCCCGCCGGCGCGACGACGCGCGTGCGTCCTTCCCGCGATTTTCGGGCTTCTCGCGCAATCTACGCGGCTGGCTTGTATCGCGGAAATTTCGCCGCGAATCCATAGCTTTCGGAAATAATAACCCCTTCGTATTCTTGGAGTTGTTTTCGCGGAAAAATGGACGTGGAAACGTAGAGGTGATCTGTTTTTGCGAAGCGCAAACATTTAACTGGAAGAGTTTGTCTAAGCGGTAAATCTCTTACAGCAGCAGAACATAATTTTAATGATTAAATTTATGGAGGAGCTTTATTTCTTCAAATTCCAATAAATGTGCTAGATGCGTTTAATGTTCGAATAAGAAACTACTTTGATCCGAACATATTAAATGTATTACAGTTAATTTTTCTCGTAATCATTTCTTTTTAAACAAATTTCAGATTTTTGTTATGAAAATAAAAATTATTCTTGGGAATAAACTTGTTGAAAATAAGTCTTCTTGTACGTATCTCAAATTGGTGATTTAAGAAAAGTACACACCAAACTGAGACTTTCACTAGAACGAAACAATTAATGGAAAGAAATTGACTTTCACTATTACAAAGCATATTTAAATCTGATTGAGACTATCTATTTTAATGATTCAAAAGTAAATTCGACGTATGAGACACTTGAATTCAATTCGCTCTTTGGGAAAATATATGGCGAAAGAGTCAGTTGTTCTTTTTTAAAAGAATGAATCAACGCTGAAATTACGTGTGAAATCTGAACTTTTCCACATAATCTATAAAACAAAACTCGCATGATTTCACTGCACTTACGGTAAGAGCAAAAAACGGAGGCACATCGTACGACCACTTTATTTTACTTTCTCTCGCGAATTGATGATGAACGTGCGCGGATTATGGGAGAATAAACCTAATTACTGCAATTCACAATTTAATAAACTTTAATTATTTACGAGATTTTAAGGCTACTTTCACTTGATGAATAACCAAGGTTTACCTTTTGTCATAATATCAAGATAATGAATTCTTGTTTTCTCATTTCGTGTGAACTTATTCTTTCATATTTTCGTACAAGGATTAAAAGCGCTTCTTTATTAAAAATGAAAATTACATAGAAATTTTAAATTTGCGTAATCGAACGTGTTTGCTTATAATAAAAAAAGATGTGCTTTTTGAATATCATTTATTATCAAATAAATATTATTATATAGAATTCAGGGTACAAATTTATTTATTTATCGAGTCTGCGTATGTTTTGAAAATTCTTTCAATTAAACATGTTGATGCGGTAAAATTCGATGAGTAAAACTAGAACGAGTGGAGCACTCGAAATCGTGCATCGTTCGAGAATAACATTTCCACTGCAGGCCAAGGTAAGGGCGATGACGTAAGGATTTCCCGACAGTAAATCTAAATAATAAAGTGGGAGCCGATGTCGTGCGCCATTCAAAGCACCCGTGACAAGTGTAACCACCTGGGGGAGGTACCCGACAAGAGCAGACGACGAATAATTTAAAAAAAATTATCATTCGTGCATAGGTAACGAATAAGTCTTATTCGGATTATTTTGAGGATCTGAATGTGCTTGAATTACACCGACGACATCAAGTGTAACTTTCGGTATAATATCGTAGCGATCAATCGGCTGCTTACGCTACTCGACTGACATCTCATTTCCTATGAAAATCGTTTACAATATATACATTCGATAAATCGATCGTATTATGTGATTCACGCATACAATTTTCCGAAACTGCAATCGCGATTGAATAGGGAGACTGAAACAAGAAACGAGGCAGTGCGAGCATATAGCAATTAATCCTAAACTTTGATCTTTCAAGCTTAAATAAATCGAAATAGATGAACCGAATATTTTTATTTTATGCAATATACTAATAACTGATATTCGAGGTTTCAATATATCAAATTTACATCGATACATTTACTATACAAATATTAATCATAATGGCACTGTCGTCGTGTGTTTCGCGCAAAAAATAATACACCTTTTTCAGCAAACAATTTCGCGATTCTATTTACGCTTTTAAAAAACGATGAAAAAATAAATTTGATTGGAAATCCTGCGACAGCAAATGGAGACTCATCCAAAATAACGCCAGATGAAATGGAAGAGGACCGAGTCAGTCGTGCGTTTCGATCAAGCCGCGAATACAATTTGAAAGCCGGAATATCCAGGGGATTTTGCAACGCGAGATTTCAAAACGCTCGCTCTCGGGCCATCTCGCCGCGGCTATTTTGAAACGCAATAACTGCGCCATGGAGTCGAACTTCGAAAAAGGGGCCTCAAACGACGCGTGTGGGTCGACGAACGCACGAAAATATATCGGCGCGCCTCGGCTCGTTGCACCGCCCAGCGAGTCCCCCGCAACGAGTTTACGTCGAATTTTCCACTTCTGCCGTGTGGTTTATTTTCCTCGCCAATGATACGCGGTATGTAGGTTTCGCGGCGAAACAGCTGCTGCGGATTCTGAGGTGGACCTTTTTTTCGCGGAGCGGTTGGTTTCTCTGCAGAAGGAAAGCCGAGCTAAGTGACTAATAAAACATCTGCCTCCGTGGGATGGGTCTAAAATAAGACTTAACGTTTCAGAGTAAGATAGTTACAGCCTCCGAAATTTTAATAGGCTTACAAAGTCTAGCGTACTCGAGTAGCTTTATTGCTGTGGATTAATGAATGAGTCAGTGCAGTTTGGAAGCGATTCAACTTTTGGGTAAATCGAACGTTTTGAATCGCTTTATCTTATCCTCGAAATGCTTTTCTTCAATTTAAAAGAAAAAGTGATAATATCATACAGGTTTTCAAAAAGTTGACTTTTCTACAAACTCGAGCAATATTCCAAGAAATATAATAAACCTGAGAAAATATGATTTTCCTCTCAAGCTCACGGTCTTCTACAAATTGTAAAAATAATGATAAAGAAACTCTTTCTTTGACGCGCGAATTTCTTCGAAAAGGAACGAATAAAAAAGACAAAAGCACGTAGCCTTGCGACGGCTCTTTCTTGCGAAGAGCGAGCTCACCTCGAAAATAGAATCATTCGGGTGACGAGCAATCGAATGGTCACACGGTTGCGCTACGATTGCGACTATCTCACATGAATGAATTCACAAGTCCGCTCGGGCCAATTTTACGTTCATTTCTATTCTAGCGATTCGTGCGAATTACACGGCAGCTGCGCGGGTGTCCCCCGATCGGTGACTAACGCGGCGACTCTTTTTTAGAGGGACACGTAATTTCGCGAATATGAAAGTAGGGAGGATTTTTTTTGGAGCTACAGCGAAGCGCGAAAGCTCGGTGAGCTTTGAATTTCCGCGTGGCATATTCTATCGTGGGTAGAGTTTTCTGGATAAAATGTTGCGCATAACGCGATGTGAGAGGCTGAAACGATGGAATAATGGCACTGGATTGTGAATTATCGCCTTCATCCGAGTTAGACGGTGAGTTGCGCTGAAAGCGCGTCTACCGGATAATTTAGTGCCGCGTCAATTCGCGAATCGATTTGTTAAGCGAATCGACGAAGTGCATGCATTAACGCGTTATCGCCCTCATTGCACGCGAATAATTTCGCATTATTTGATTGAAGCGAAACTACATCAATCGAATCCTTCAACAGAGATTCAAGTAAATGATCACGATAATCTTATAGTTTAGTTACGTGTAGGGCTGGGTGTAGGTATACATAGTCTGCACTTTGCGGTTCGCGCTCGGTTTAAGTGATTATAATGGATTTGAGGGCCCAGAACCTTTATTGACCGAATGAGGAAAGAGTCGAACCCCTCGAATACACTGCACTTAATTACACTTCCTTCCTCACGTGTATACTTAACAAAATGCATGTAATAGATTCTCGTACATTTTGCTGTAATTTCGGTATTAGTTTACTTACATTTTCAATTAAGCCTATGATCATATTACGTATACCTCTGGCCTTGTAATTTAAAAATATTTCAATGCTCTACAGCACTTTTAAACCAATCTGTACGTACATCTAAAAAGTCAAAAATCAGCGCGCTTCGAGCTGTTGCGCGAAAAAAATCGCGCGCTCACGTTAAAATAAAGCGACGAGTGACGCGCGGGCAGGGTCCTTCATTGAGAGCAAAACGCGTCGCTTCCAGCCCGAGGGAGCTCGCCAGCTTCAATTAGCGTTAGCGCGCGCAGCATCCACACGGTGACGCAGCGCCCGGGGCGGGGGGAATCGATTTTTTTTTCCCGCCGAGCTTTTCCACGCTCGACGTTCCGCGGAGGCCTGCTCGTCGCCACGCGCTCGCCGCTGATGAGGGCCGAGGTTCCTCACACGATGACGCGTGGATCGAGGCTGCTCAATGTAAACAACTAATTTATACTTGCAAGATAGTGGGAAGATCGAACGATGTACACTGGGGATCGTGTTTGAAAAAATGTCCTTGCAGGCCGTATAGATTGTGGGTCAAGCGTCAATTAGGCGGGAAGATTTTTCGTTCGTAAAACTTCTGCGGTGTTGTAACGAAAAGCTCACTGCCGCAGTACCCCGGGGTATTTAAATTTCAAGTGTTCATAAAAGACAGATTCTGCGCGCGCGGCTGTTTGGGCTTCCCTCAATTTACACAGGACAAGCGACCGAGCGTGGCAGTGTTTACTCACACAGGCGGCTTGCAGTTAAGCTCCACCGAGGCCCTATTTATAGAGTACGGAGCGTCACGCTTACGTTGACCGACGGTGAATTTGCGCGTCCGTTGCGTGGGGAAAGGCGCACGATGATCCCGAAGCATCGAGATCGACGCGCTTTTGTCGCAAAGCTCTCGCACGTGTTTTCGCTAAGCTTGATTGACAAAACTATTAATTAAATCAAATCTCAATTACAATTACAACTATCAATTCATTTAAAATTAGATTGTATAATATATAATTAAAGGAAACTGTTAATTAATAATGTGAATAATTATTCATAACCATGCGGCGGGGGTTGGGGAGTATTATTGATTATCCCCCTGATGTACCAACAAGTTCGCGCGATTTTCCTTATCGATCGTGACATGTCCAGTTAATTCAAAATTTAGATGCAGATAAAGCGTATATTTTGGTCGAAGTAACCGGATAAAACATAGCGACTGTTTCAAACAATAAGAGGCCTAAAAATCCTTTTAGATAAATTAACGATTAAATAAAATATTTAATTTAGAAAATGAGCGTGCCATATATAAAGATTACCGTGCCGCAATATTCTCCTTGAAAATTGTAAACGATAAATCAAGATAATACTCTTGAAAGTACCCCTGTACCAACGACCCGTACCTCCCCGCGCCCGTCAAATTACACTTGCAAATTTTAAATCAGCACGCCGGAATCGTTCGATTTCTGCGCGGAATCCCCGAAAATCCCGCGCGACCCTTCAGCGCGTCGACTTCCCTCGGAAAGAAAAAGAATCCAGCGCCGCTCTGTAAATCCTCCGCGTCCCGCTGACGGACCGCCGAGACTTAAGCCGGCGGAGGGGATTCAATTTCGCGACGGGAGCGCGCCCGGAAGGCCCGCAAGGTCGGCCGCCTAAATAAAGAAATAAACGCCGTGCGCGAGGGTACAGGGCCTCACGGCTCGTGCGCGCGCGATTTCTTCGCTTGATCGCCCGTGGCCCCTACTTCCTCGGCCGCAGTGTCCTTGAACCGCGGCGCATGCAGCTGCCTCTTGGCTGCGCCACTCGGGCCGCGTTATCGTCTTCCGCGGGTGGCTTTCGTGCGCGGCGCGCGGTCACGCGAGGCCCTCCGCGTCGGAGACGTCGCCGGGACTCGTACGTGACCCGAAAATCTTTAAACACCCCCGCCCCCCTCGCTGCATGCCCTTTGAGTCATCCCGCTGCGAGCGATTCTTTCGTTATTTTCAGCGACCTTCCGCGGGTTTGATTTTGGAGGTGGAGGGAGATGAAGTTTCGTGTAATAAGAATGTTGACGGGCGAGAAAAATGATGCGGCTGCATCGATTCGATCTTTAAGTTTGTAGGCTTCGCGATGTGTCAAGGAACCTCCGGCGGTTTGAAAAACTTGTAGTGTTTTGTAAAAGTTTTTTTACATAGCTGCTATGTTAATTCGAACGGACAGGATATTCAAAATGCTACCGTAAAATTATTATTTTCAACTGAGCATATAAGGATCAACCCCTCAATTTTGAAGTTTGACAAACTCGATACGCTGATCTCGAATTACCGGTAAAGTAAACTTTCTCAGATTTGCGAAATGCGCTCCACTTTGTGTAAAGTATTTTGAGACTGTAAACTAATACAAATTTCGAGTTCCTCGATAACTTCCCTTTTAATATCTTAAAAGAATTCCCAGCGACAATAGACATGTTAATCCAAGCGATCCTCCTGAAAAGGAAAATCAGAGACCGATTTCGTGCTCTCGGCCAATTGACGTCAAGTAAAATGTATAATAAATTGTGAAAACTTTATTGGGACGAGCTTGAACTACTTCGAAGTAGATAAAGGTCGTGGTGTAGGAAAGCCGAGAGTGACAGAGATGACGTGCGTGCAATTGGAAGCATCGCCTTGCGACAGCGTATAATCCGTTAAAGCCTCAGTACTGATGTGTATGCGCATTTGCAAGATAAGCGGTCTATTTATTTATTTTAATGCGACAGAAAGAAATGCATCCGGAGCGAATAAAAATTCGATAGAAATTTAAGCGGGCACCGTTCCAGCGCATCCGAAAATAGAAAAAAATTAACAAGAAGTTTTACTAAAGCGGTTTTACCCATTGTACTGTATAATTTGAAATTCTGCATATTGCAGTGTTGCTTGTGTGCAATGCTTTTATTAAACTTTTCTGTTACTGATATAATGTATTAATATTTACAGTCACCAGAGAATCAATAATATATATAAACAATGAAGAAAAATATTGCTACTCTGATAATTTTCATTAAAAATGAATTTTTTTATCGAACAGCAGTTTAAAAAATAAATTTTCAGATTTTTCAATGTGCCCCTCTCCTTTCTTTGGAAGACATTGGGCAGCGTCATTGACGTCGAAAAAGGAAAATGTCCGCGGCGAGAAGCGAAGCGGAAATGACGCTCGACCTCGGCCCTCGCTTCTTCATCATCGAAGCTGATCAACGGAAGAGCGAGGGTGACACCGCGCGCAAAGAGTTTTCGCCGACATCGCGTCCGATTATTACGGGCAATTGCAAACAATTGTTTGGACTGTCGCTATCGGGATGAAAATTGACGGGGCGAATTTTAAATCTGGACTAGCACAATTATTGTTAAACAACACCATCGTTCGCGACTTTGCGGTTCGTTAAACGCTTGGCTCGGTAGCCTCCTTGCACATTCCGTTGGGTCAGTGGGCATTTTTAATTGAATTATGCAATTTGTTTAAAATTTTGTTTTGATGGATGTAAATAATCTAAAATAATGTGGATGGAAAAAGTTAATATAAGTTCGTTTGGACGCTCATTGTAATTTGAGTGGAAAAGCGTATTGCAGATCCGCGTTATCATGTAATTACACTTGCAATATACCTACATTGAATTAATATAGTTAATAAACATATGTTCGTTTTTCTCGCCTATACTAAAGTGGATAAATTATTAAATCTTGTATGTCTTACGCTGTACGCAACTCGGATCAGTGCTATAGCTTTTATACCCTAACGAACCATTTGAAATAAGAAAAATAATTGAGTAATAAAAAACTGAAAAACAACTTTTCAAAATATTTTTTATTAAAAAATTTTCCAAAACTTCTAAAAGAAAAGATTCGCATGATCGAATATCTGTAATAAGAAGAACAGTTTTTTTAATTACTCTATAACGAAATTAAGCTTACTATGCTCTGCGCTCTAAACAAACAGTTCGATAATGCAATTCACCAAAAACCTGCAGCGATTAATCAGCCAAGTTTAATAATGAATAAGAAAATCACCTCTTTGCCGGAAATCAAGAGTAATAAATATTCTTCAACCCTTCCCTCGGTATCCCGTAACAAATAAGGAAATAAAAAATTGAAAGCGATCGAGCATAAGCAATACTCATGCCCTATAATCCCGCGGCGCGCGCCGGTCAAACAAACAGTTGTGTAGCAGCCCCGAAAATTCGTAGTCACCGTGACAACCGTCCGAGTGGGGTTCAATCAATCAAAGCCCGCTCCTCTCGCCTCTCCCCCCGATCACCGAGGGACGACCTCACATAGCGTCGCCCACGAGGCGTCGAGGCATCCGCTCGGTCAGTCACGGTCGCGTACTCTCGTGCGCGTTCCGCATATCCTACCAACGGAAATCCGGATCGCGTATCTCCCCACCTTTGGGTTTCTCTTTCATACCGATCCTTTAAAATTTAGACCTACGAGGCTGCTCGGGGATGCGGAAAGCTCGATAAGGGCAGCTTCAATCCCGTCGGCTCGGTTAAACAAGACTTAATAAGGGTTTGTTTGTAAGAAATAAGAAATTCTATTTTTTGAGTGGCATTTTATTGCTTTTTCTCACAGAAAAGAATTTGCAAGTTACATATAGTCTTCTTTTCTTAGAGTGCGGTGGAAAAGGTCGTAGCGCAGGCAAGTTCGTGGTGGTACCAGAACATTTGATCCAAGTTTTCTTTAAGCACTTTTCGCTATACAGCAACGCTTCGCATTACAAAGTTTTTTTTTCGACCTTAACCTGTTAGGAGAAAGTCGACGCGCCTCGAGTTACGCGAGCGAACTTCTTTCCGCGCGAGTAAAATTTTCACGGCTAAGGGAAAAGCTACGTCCGCCGGTATCGATAAATTACCGCGAACTTTGCGAAGCTCCCTTCGGCAAACAGCGAGTAGTCTTTAAAAGACGCCGTCGGGAGAGGCAATTCGGGCGGAATAACGACCGTATGCAGGCACTTTAGCATCGTGTTGCGGCTTTATTTACGTTCATTTCGGTGCGCGAAATCGCGAGCAGCCCGCCGGCGATGAATCATTGCAAGTCCGCAGGTGCAACCTGGAATGCATCCAAAAGCGCCGTACGCGGACAATCGCGTCACCTGACGCGCGCTAACAAGCCCTCGCTGGAAAGCTTTCGCTGGAAAGCTCGGTTATGCGCCAGGTATTCATCAATTTTTTCGTTTGTTCGAAAGCGACCAGCGACGCGAAGAAAGGAATCGGGACAACTGGCGGGACCGGGGACTCTCCTGACCCGAATCGAACGCGCGCGCACGTTTGTATCGCGCGGCCCGGCGGGTTCTGCAATCTCCGTCGGATCGGTCGCATTAGTGCGTTACGTAATTTCTGGCTGTTGAGAGGCGTCGATCGATAATACACTCCTCTCATCGCGGAGCTCGCTCTGCAAAAAGAAACAAGTAGGGTATGTAGAGCGGAGGGTGAAATACGTGCAGACCGTTTTGTGTGCTGCTTTTTTAAATCGTTTACGTAAAAAAATCATTTTAGTGAAAGAAACAAATTATTTAAAAAGATGGGAATTAATTAATTTTCTTGATGTTATGATACGAAATTTTAATATCGAAACAGAAAAAAATTGTACTTTCAGAGCTTTGTATAATAAAGATTTATAGCGCAATTTCTGTGATATTTGTATAATAATTTGGTTCTTGTCTAAAGAGTGAAAATTTATTTTTAGACGCTAATGCATTATCATCAAAATTACAGTGAAATTTCTAAAATTAGAATCAAGCTTGAAAGTTTAATACAAGTTGGATTGTTTGATTCTTGCGTTCGATTCCGTAATAGAACTTGTCATTTTTACTGTTATGAAAATTTGCATAGCACGCCTCTTCTATAGGTAAAACAAACCACGTCAATACGAGGAAAAAGTGTGACAATTCATTCACGTGGGTACTATATATAGGTGAAATAATGAATGCGTTTATTGACTTACGTAAACTACATTAACCTAATTTTTCCTATTCAAGATTTTACGAATGTAATCAAAACTAATCAAGTTCAATTTAAGAGCTTTTTTATAACCGTTAACAATTTTTATGCATTTTCATTCAAAAAATGGCTTGTGCACGCACATGAAAAAATAAAAATTCAAAGGAAATGTAGGACGGTGCGTACGCAACAATTTCCAGTGCAAACTCTCATTGAATGGATTAATGAAAACTCCGGAAAATCTCTCTATTTAATTAAAAAGAAGTGGAGCAGCGTACAATTGGCCCACTTTTCTCTCAAATCCAGCGGTTTTCCACTCCCGCACCCAATATGAGAGAAGTAACCGATATTCAAACAAAATTAATTACTTATACCTGAAAATGAAAACTTACTTTGCCGCGCGCGTAACAAATTGAAAGGCACGCGGTATAGAGAATTAAAAAAGCCATCGCGCGCGTGTTTGCCCTCTGGAAGCCCCGTCGGCGGGGGAAGCCTTACCGCGCGAGTTCACCAGCGCGCGCCCAGGCATCGGTTGGCGGCGAAGGCGCCGCCGCCGCACCACCACCAGACCTCGAAGTTGATCCACCGGATGGGCACCAGGAGCCAGACGAGCCGGCTGGCGGCGCACACGGCGTCGCCGAGGCAGCGCACCTCGGACTTGCCGGCGAGCAGGTCGTGGAGGCGCGAGGCCGCGAGCGACATCGTCGTCGCGGCGGCGCGAGAGCGGGACTGCGCGCGGCCGCGAGTAGCGCCCGTCGCCGCGCGCGTGACGGGCATCCTCGCGCCGGCCGCCGATGACGCGGAGGCCGCTTTTGGCCAGGGGCGATCGCGGCACGTCGCTGCACCTCGAGCGCCGCTTAATTTTATGCTTACCGAGGGTTGCGTTAATTAGGCCCTGCCAACTTCGAGCGTCGGGGATGTTGGCGTAGCCTGTGGCCGCGAACTGTGCAGTAAAGTTTCCACCGTGCGCGCGGGAAATTCGCTCGGGGAGACTGCAGAGCTGGGGTTAACGGTCGAAAAGCCAGTGAAACAGAATATAGATTTCAGGTTGTCGGGAAAGTGGTTGGGAACTAGTCTTTATGTTTCAGCAATAAGAGACTTTTTTTACAGACACGGTTATTTTACAGACAAGCTCGAAGAGCCTTTTTATGTTTATTTTAAACTGACTTTAATTAAACGAATATATAATTTCTGATCCTTTTTACTGTAGCTTAGAGAAAAAATGAATGTCATCTCAAAATTCGTTTCAAGAAAATGAATTATATTTTCCCTGCCAGAGACGTTTAATTATACAAAGGATGGATAGGGAGGAGTTCTTTAAAACGCTTCTGTTGTTAAATTGTTAATCTACTCATACTTTAGAAATTTACATATTTATAAATAACACTTTACTTGATATATTTTCATATTTCACTCGTTTTGTATGGATAAGAATATAATTGTTTCACAACTCGTAAAGTGCTAAGCTCAACGCACAGTTTTAAGTAGTTACAGTCAAGCTATATCGAGACATTTTTACATTAGAACAATCCTAATGAACAATAATTAATGAGCCCGCTTTTAATAAAAGAAGATTTAAAAATTAAAGTAAAAGACGTATAATTTTCTCACTCGTAGTCACAGTTGAATAATAAAAATAAATTACAAATCCAACAGAGTAATACAAAACGCGAAAGAAAATATCGCATCTATCCTTATACAGGAAATATCCTAGATTATCCTAAAAAGTATTAAACGCAACACCAACACAATAAACTTCGCCTCAAACTAATACAAATCCCGCTCCTTCGCGGTCCTCGTAGCACGATTGCGCTCCTCCCAGAGCGATTTGCTCAACTTTGGTACCTCGAACCCCCGACGCGTTTTAAGGCGACTTCTCTACTGGGCAACCGCGCAGAGAGCAGAGGCTATTGTGGCATCCGCTTTCGCGTTCGCCGTGAGTTATATTGCGCCTCGATGCGCACCACAGCGGGATATCGACGAGCGCGAACTACGAGCTGCTCCTCGGAGAGAAGTAGTTCCCGAAAGATTTTTATCCCTCGAGCAGCGCGGTGGCTCCGCGGCCGCGTGTTTACGATCGTTAAATCACCCGCGGGGACAGCTTAACGGCCGGGGCGATCTACATTCAGCTGGATGTGTATTTACTTGCGAGTGATTTTCGCATTCACGTGTTCGTTGACTTTCCGACTCGGGAATGGATAAAGTTAGATTGGCGTGAACGCATGCACATGACTTAGGGACACGAGATGAGATGCGCTCGGCTAGATGGACTTGACCGGAACGAAATTTTTAGGAGGAACGTTTGAGATGATTTTTTAAACTATTCGTTCGTTGACGAACTCTACTTACTTTAATTTTTAGCCGAAGAACTTTTGCAAAAATTTTTTTTAAGAGGCTTTGTTAAAGTAAATTTTTTTATTTATTATTTCAATTAAAGAAATAAATATAATATTTAATAATCAACAGAAAGAATAAAGTACCTTTTATTTCTACACTTAATAAAGTTATAAATAATACATTTTAAACGACTATTTCTTTATAGCAGCATATAAAGCAATTACATCTACAAATCTTTTTGAATTCAAACCAGGAAATAAAAACAGACTTTAAATCCGGAAAGAAATGGAAACGACGAAGCTCTCAAACGAACGCCAATATTATCTTTCAGGAAGTCGTCAAATATTCAAAGCCATCCCTACTGACAGCTTTAGCGACGCTCTCCTAGCAGCACGTGTAAAAGAGGCAAACAACTACCCCCAACCAGTAAACAGAAGCTTGCAAGCTCTCGCGAGCGAAGAAAAACAACGGCCAATATATTCCCGGTCTTAAAAGCCCGAGGCGCCAAAATATACATTCTAAAGTAAAGACGCGGCGGCGCGAACTGCGGAACCGAATAATCCAAGTATCGGTACCCCATCGAGTACCTCTCGCAGAAAGCGCCACGTGCAGACTTAAGACTCGAGGGCAAACAGTGCGGGCGACGCCACGAGCGGCCGAGCACGTGGCCACCTTGAGGCTCGTCCCCGTCGACCCTGCCGAAAATACGTCGCCCGGCCGCGGATCGATGCCGGGACGCCTCTCTGGGGATGTATTGCGGCCGGTGCAGCGCGTCACATCGATCCGCCGGCCTGCGAGCTCCTACGTCACGCCGTCCGTACATCGGCGATTTCCCTCGGTCCCGACGGTGAGCCGCACCCGGTCACCGACCGAGTTAATCGCACCGCGTCGCGCCCTTTTACTCCGTCAGCGGACCTCCAGAGCCGAGAGGCACCTTTGAGTCCGACGCAACATCATTGACCCTCATTAACTAGTCTCCGGAGCGCGAGGCGCTATTCGCTCCTTTGACGGTGCTGGTCGATTGGCGTATGCACGCCGTGAAACTTTCACGAGGGAGGTAACTACATAAATCGGTTAGAGTGAAGTTTCACATTAATTTTGGAGTGAAATTAGTTAAATTTCACATTATCTTGCTTAGCTCAAAGAAAATCTACAGATATTGGAAATTTTGAGTGGATTTACTGAAGAAATCAATTAGAGTGTTATTTAGAATAAAAATAAAGAAAAGTCATTATTTCCTTTTTCGTAAATAAAATATTTAATGTCCTAAATAAAAGGGCCCTAACAATTCAAATGACAAGCTGAAATCTCCTTTCGAACTACGCACAGACGACAAGTAAAAAAGCAACCGTCCATTAAATTACCATTACCTTCAAGACCCTACGCTGCCTTCCGCGCGCGCGTCATTAGCGATCGCGATCGACCTAAAATTGAATGCACCCTCGTTACCGTTACTTAGGAGGTAAAGCCCTCGCGCTAAATATATAACGAGCCCTGACGTACGCGCGGTGCAGTCGCCCTTCTGACCGGCGAGAAGCGCGCGGCCGATCGGAGTGCGCAAAGGGGGCGACCGCGGCCGATCGAACGAAGTACACGTCGTCGCGTGCACCGTAAAAATAGATCGGTATCGCGCGCAAGCGACTACGTCACGTCGGCCGGCCGGTCACTCAACCCGCTCGGCCGAAAGGGTCGCGGTGACGCCGTCCCCACCTCCCTTTCTCACGATTGCGCGAGCTGTGGGTAAGCGGGTCTACCACCTGCCCGCTAATCAGCCAAAGAGCCGGCTTTCGGGGATTACTTTTTTTTTTCATTTTTTTTTAGTTACTTTGTGTAGTATTGACCCTGTCCGGCCAAAGTGTTCCAAGCTATCACAGGGAAATCAAGTAAATGGGGCAACAGCAACTAAAATTTTTAATGATGAATTTTAGCAGTCATAGCGTAATTGGAGACCTGCTGTGTTACATTTTAAATTTGCTGTAGTTAATTGGTTATGAAAATTTAAAAAAAGAAAACCAAAGTCGATTGTTACAAAGGGCTACTGTTACGGACATCATTACCTTGTGCATTGATGAAAATGCACATTAATTAGGATTTACGGATATAATTCGATTACTTAATTAACTAATTGATGCGGTGTAAAAAAATAAAAAAGAAATCTATTAAATTTTATTCGTTTCTTATGATTTACAGTGATTTTAGGATTTATTGAAAGATCAACTAGTGCGTTTTCATATTATTGCAGTAAACATTGGATCGGTTCCAAAAAATTGATTAATTAAATGTTCCAATTGGGGATAAAAATTGCAAAAAAGAGAAAACAATTTCATTCAATGGATAATATTCAATGAAAACTTCATAACTCATTTTTATGATCATTGTAATTAATTTCTAAATGTAAAGTTATAGCTTAATAATAGCTTGAATGATGCTAAAAATAACAGCTTGAATGAAGGTAAAATATAATGAACGTCTGGTAATAATAATTATTTTAATCATAAATAAGATGTAATTTTTGAATTTTTATGTAAAATTGTCGTTATTCCAAAATTAGCATAATTTCACAACTTATAATGCAAAATGTACACGCTGGAACTGTATGATTTTAATGATGGACGCTTAATAACCGATAGTGTCAGTTCGAAACTTCCTAGTTGGAGCGAACTCTGACAACTTAGTAATTTCAATTTCACAGTTCAAGGGAAATGCGTCAAGATTATTACACTTTCCGACGTTTCCGTGTCAAAGATTTTAGGAAATAAATTATTTCAATGAGCAACTAAAAATAGTCCACAAGCTTTTCATTTAAAAATAACTCATAACTTAAAATTCGTAACAACATTATCGTACACATTTTCATAAAGAAATAAACAAGCAATTATCTTGAATTGCATAAATAATGACATAACAGAAACAACGTTTGTACAGCATCGTTGAATAACAATTCAATTTTCTTCAATCTCTATTTTCTTCCAGTACGTTTAATACGTCAGATTTCCGATACCCGCCTGCCAACGGCTTGTTCAGCAGCTTACGATACCGCGCAGTTCCAGTTCCTCGGGATGTAAGAAAAATTCGATCCCCCGCTGTTAAAGAGCCACCCCCACCCTCACCACCCTCTCACCCCCTAGGAAAAATGTCAACACGCAGCGCTCGTCATACATACACCACTGCACAATCCAGCTCCAAGGCGATATATATATACAGAACGTGGAGAGAAAAAAAAGAGACGTTACTCACGTGCCAGCGGTGTACTTGAGGCACTTGCGCACTTCGGCGCGCTCCTCCTCGACGTTGCCCATCCTAGCGTACTTCCACTGCCGTCACGAGGACATCATCGAGCCGCCGCCGCCGGTTCGCTCCCGAGTGCTGCTCCGCGGGGCCGGCGCATCGCGACCCGTGCCTGCGCCGCTCCTGCCGGAGGCTGCAGCGTCCTGGCTGCCTCCGGTCGCTCGAAGCAACGGGCCACCGCGACTCCACCTGGACGCCGGCTCCGTCCGAAACGCGGCCTAGGCGCACCCTTCGATCCGCGCGCCGCCCCTACCGCCGCCGCGGCCGACCCCTTCACCGGCCCTCAGCGGCATCTACGCGACGGCGGCGCAAGTGCCGCGCGCGCCCAGTGGGGCTGAAGGTATAGCGGCCCTCCGAGCTGCTGATTCAAGAGCATTGCGAAAAATCAACTGAGTAATCGATTTAGACAGTCGAGAAATGTTTGGAAGTTCATTGTACACCTTGGGGATGTACATCAGCGGAATCTTTAGAAAGCCTTCTCTCTAAATTTTATTCAGTGATAAGTGCGCAACTGATCCGAAAAACGTGTATATACACTGAAAAATTAACGACTATTCACTGTATTCACTTATTTTGCAATGTATATACACTTTTTTCGGATCAGTTGCGTACTTATCACTGAATTAAATTTAGAGAGTTGGAAATCTGTAGTGTCGTTTACAAATCTATAATATAAATTTTTATAAACAGATGTATAGCACTTCGTAGCTTCCCTCTTACATGTTAAATTCTCTTTCTTTTTCAGAAAAAAGTCCTTTATCTACGGAGTGTATGGTTAACTTTCACTTGTGAAACTCATAAGTATAACATATAACAATTCATAAGTTTATTTTATTTAAAAAAAACTAAAGAATATTTATTACGTTTTTCTGGAGCAAAAGTTGTTCATTTACTCGATATAGAAAACATTTTATTACAAAAAAAATAAATAATTGAATCGATCAAAATTTTCCTCGCAAGTACAGAAAACTGCAAAGTCGCACTGTGCGCAAGTAGATCGATGCCAGAACCGGTCAGCCGAGGACTGCTTGCGTTGCTTTTACGTAGATGTCGCCGCGATTCAAAAAAAGAAATAGATTTAAGTGATCGAATCAAGTATATTATACTGGTAATGAACTTGGTATTTTACATTAAAAAAAGTAAAAAAATAAAAAAATCTTATTTATTCCGCAATATATGAACACGCAGAAAATTACCTCAGTTAAGTGCTAAGTGTTAATAGTGCCAGTTTTTCGAGGAAAAGAGGAATGTAGTAAAAATTTCTGAATTCACATTTTCGCACGAAATTATTAATTTATTTTACATAGTAATTGATTATAAATATTAAGTTTTGGAAAATTTCATTATTATATTTTACTGCATATAAATTAACAAATAGAAAATTCTATTATTTGTAACAGCAAAATAACGTTTTACGTATTTTACATAGTAAAAAATAAATAAAATTTCCTTCTAAAATTAAAAAATTCATTGCATTATAATCGAATGTAACAACTTTCACCAAACTTTTTCTCTTCATGAATGAATTAATGAAATGAAATGTTCGCGAAATTCTTCATAAAGTGAAATATTTCAGAGCTTTAATTCTTAAAAAGCCTTGAAAATTAAAATGTAAAAGAATTCAGACCAGCTGAAATTACTTCAATTTATTTTTAGAGTTAACTTTGTTCAAGTACATTTTTCAGGTCGTCGGTTTTATAATCGTTTTGGATTGACTTTAAAAATCTAATGTGTAACGATTTGAAATTATCAGAAAAGTTTATAATGAATTTATTGATTTCTTTACATCGTTTCCTTATATATATTTGAAGAATAACATTAACTTTTTTAGACTGAATATCACTTTGTTGCCTTTACAAATAAAAGTAAAATTCTCTTAAAAAGAATTAATGAAATCGAATCTCAAACTTATGTACACATTGTTTTCTCTACCCGACGAAATGCTCGTGTTCGTATAAATTAATCACATTAACATTGCTACAGTGTTACAAATCGCTTTTTTTCCAAGTTTACCAACAAAAAGCAAGAAAGTTCGCGGATTAACTTCAAACGACAACTTCCCATGTAAGCGATAAAACAAAAAAAATGTACATCTAACCGAATCATCGAACACAAATACAATTTCAAGCAAAATACGATTTGTGTCGCTCACAAACTACGTTAATAATTTTTCGAAAGCAAATCGATAGCGCAAGCAGTGTACACGTACGTGCCGAAGGATAAACCCTGACGATCGTTAGCGTATTTCCCCTCTCTATCGAACATAGCGAATTATAGATGCGCCGCGTGATTTAGCGCGATCTTGAAAAACATTCTAATGTATATACGACGCGGCGAGCGCGAGAATGCCGCGCGCCACGGGGGAATGTATGGACGGACTACTCGAAGGCACCTGCGGTGAATTCATTAACGCTCACGCACGAGCTATTACGTATAGAGTTCAAAAAGTGCACTAGCCTCTTCTATTATGCAATTGAAACGGTTAATTGTTCTAGCGCGATGGCAAGTAGCTAGGTGTCAAGGCTTATCCGCGTAAGCCCCCTTCAAATTAAGACAAAGTGTATCGTTTTAAAAATTATTATTTCTCGGTGCAAGAATATCTTTTCATCCCCTTCAGTTAGAAAATCGTACCGCAACACTACACGGCCATCCCTGGGAAATAATTTACGAACGGCCCCCTAGCTGCTACGTGCAAACGAATTTTTCGCCGCGTCGCCAATCCGACTCTTAGGATTCGAGTTCGCTCGTCGCGCGAGCCGCCGGAGATTAAAAAAAGTGGAGGTAGAAAAATAGAGATATAAGTACATCGCACGCGCAGGAAACACACGCAGACAAAAAGAACAAATAAGTATCGTCGATGGAATTCTCGCGGGCGTCGTTCGCCGAGCTCACTTCTCCTTCTTGGGCTCGGGCTCCTCCCCGGCGGTGGGCTCAGGCTCCTCAGCCTCGATGAGGGCCAGCTTCTCGGGGTCGACGGTCTCCTCCTCGTCGTCCTTCTCGATCTCCTCGAGCAGCTTCTTCTCCTCCTCGTCCAGCAGGTAGTTGAAGTCGTAGGGGTCGCCGCCGTCCTTGATCCGCTGGAGCTCGCGCTTCAGCATGTCCAGGCACTCGCGGCGCTCCTTGCGCTTCTCCTCCAGCGCGCGCTCGTCGTTCTCCTCGCCGCCCTCGCCCGACGCCTCGCGCGCCTCGCACTCCTCGATGTAGCGCTCGTAGCTCTCCACCTGTCGAATTCAAGCCGTTGATAATTACTCCTTAGGTACTTTTTTTGGACATGAACCGATTAGCGCGCTTGCGATGGTCACAATAATTTAATACGTCAGTATTGCTTTCTTCAATTAGATTAGTTAATGGGACAAAGTTAACGTTTTCCAAAGTACAGAGGGGAGGACAGAACAGGGTGCAGTTACAGACTAACTCGTTAAAGCAGTTATAAATATTGTAAATATTGTAAAACATTATCCTACGACGGTAATCTTTTATTGAAACTTAATTAGGCTAAGCAAAAGATTGATCACATCTTTAATGTAAATTTTCCTTATATGAATTCCTTATGGATTTCCCAGTGAATGTAATACGTCCCGCTTTTAACGCAAGTGGCGAATTTCACGATGTACCGTTATTTGCACACTATAACTTCATGAGCTTTTTATGAAATAAGAATGTTATTCGTCAAATAAGTACAAAATGAATTAATGTTTAAAATCGCGTAAGATTGATCATAATTACACTAAATGATATCTTTCTTTTATATACTTCATTATCAATAGAACGTCGGAAAGCAGAGAACTAATTTCGTAAATTTTCAGATTTTCGAGCGACACGCGAAATGCAGCACATTACCTTTTCTTCCAGCATTCGCTGCACGTCGTTCTGGCGCTTCATGTGTCCAGGTAGCCAGAAGCAGGCCTGGAGAAGCCTGAGAAAGAGCCACGCAGCTCCGGCCAGTGCGAGATAGGCGATCGCAGTGTATACCATATTCACCAGGTCCAACGAGATCTGCTGGTTGTAATTCATTATTCCACGGGCATTCGCGTGACCTGCAAGAGGAAATTAAACGTCAGGCATGTTTACGCCTTCCTCGCTACTCATAAAATTACAGGACGCATATAGAATCGCAGTGGTAAGCGGATACCCGAAACTTTGAATCAGGAAGAATCAGGCTCTTAATTATCGAATTCGAATTTTCTCGGACTCTCAAAACAATCTTATATTGATTTAAATTTCTTGCCAGTGTACATCGAAATTTTTTACTGACAAAATTTGCTGGATTTCTTTAATAGTATTCGGTATCCGCAGACCCCACTTAGATCAACATAAAATGATGAATTTTTTTATTTACATTGAAATTCGACAATTTGTACTTTCACTTACATTTATATTTGCTTGTTATAGTGATCGTGTTGTACTGTTCTATTATTGCTTGTATTTCATTAAGGTAACATTTATTTGTGATTAGTTGCATTTATTAGTTGATGTATGCGTGTGTACGTGTCAATAACGAACAATTGTTTTCGTTGGTTATATTTGAAGTGCTTTAAGAAGTAACAGTAAATTGTGGATTATGTTAATCACTTAACCCTCCTATGATCTAACTCTCAAAAAGAAAATTCAGAAAACTGCGACAGAAATTACTGATCAAGAAAAGAGGCATCTATTTTTAAGAACCCCACCATACCTTCCGTCAGCCCTATATATAAAAACCTCATGAAATTATTGTGACAAATTTCGCTATTGTCAATTTTTCAACAATTTTCCCCAAGAGTTCAATTAACAATTTTTTTAATTCATTACATTATTTTAATCTCTTCCTTGTACGTACTTTCCAACTGTCTCCCGTAGGACCTAGAAATCGCTCTTTATAATTTTGTTTCATCCTTGTCACGCCGACCAACATAACTGCGCCTACATTATACCTATATACAAGTATGTACAGTGATCAGTAAAAAATAATTTAAACCATCGACTAACAAAAAAAACCTTGTTCCGCCTCCCACACCTTCCACCTGCAATATTTCCAGCGGTGAATGAAAAATTCAAGTCCCCTCCCCCCTCCTCCCAAACAAGCTGGTTGCTCGAATCACCCGGGCGCGCATCCCGGTCGATCGCAAGCTCGTTCGATCCAACCCTACGCTTCCCCTTGGATCTATCAAGCGGGCAACGTGCTCCACGTAACTCGGCGCCCGCGTAACACGATTATCGATCCCACCCCCGAGTGCCCTGTACATCCCCTGCTCGCGACGTACCTACACACGGAATATCTGTGTCGCATCCCCACTCGGGGGGGCGCGGTGCGACGTGTGCGACGTGCCTATACACACAGACACTGAAGTGTGACTCACCGTTTGTCGTTAATTTCGCACGAGGCAAGCTCGTCCGCCGCCTCATGCTTGCTCTCCGCCGGCGATCGCCGCATGCAAGCAAATCGAGATTTACCGTACAGCAGTCAATCTAATTTACACGCGCGGTGCAATATTGGTCGTCGCACCGTCCTCGCACGAGGATCGTTGCGACCGCCTGCGATTGGCGCGACTTATTTTTTTCTACTACATGATTCTACTCTCGTAATGCGCGACGGTGGAAAATCCGAAAAATCAGTCGATTTCATAAAAAGTCGATTCTTAGATTGACTGAGATTTTAGTAATTTTTTTTCTTTTCCTTTTGTATTGTGGAGTTTGCGCGTGCGAAGGTTTCGCGCGGCGTCTTTTAATATTCGGTAAACTTATAGTTGACCCAGTCTCGGCTCTGAGGCCGTTTACAATGAATAAGTTGACACTATGAAGAAGCTTTATTGATTTTTTACTATTAAACTTTCTCTCTTTCACAGTGTAGCTAAGAGGTTCGCGATATTTAAAATATGAATGGGTTTTAAATTTTCAAAATATCGCGACTCAGTACAGTTCTGAATGATAATCGTGTTTTATGTAATTAAAGTGCCATTATGAATAACGCATTAAAAGTGACGTTGTTAATTCATTTGTTAGCTTTTTAAATGGAGATACACCGTAATATTTATAAAGTATCAAATAAAAAGTAAGGTAACTGCATAAGAATAAAATTTAACGGTTTGCGGCACCTGGTCAATTAGTATATAAAGCGTTTGATATTAAATTTTATTATTTGATATTTAAGCGCTCATTATGGTAATTTTAGTTTTTCCACCATTACATTAATTTAACGTGCAGCATTACACTTTTGTATTGACTATAATCTTCGTTATACCTAGTTGAATTTTACTTTTCGTATTTCTTTATTCATTTAATCCGAGGTCTTTGTAGTTTACACGACAAGTACATACCTATAATTTGTAGAATGTTTTTAATACGAGTCAACATTAATTATGTATAAATGACGCCGCATTTTTACCTCACAATCAAACCTTCACATTAATACTACTTTCTAAGTAATATTACTAACAATATTAATACATAAAAGGTAATAATTTATCAGATTTTCTATCTTACAACTGAGACGATAAAAATATTTAAAGATTTTTTCAATTAAACTTTTAATTAAAAGATTCGTAAAAATACTTGTTTTAATAACCGTTATTAAATAAGTAAAAAAGTTTCTAAATGAAACAACTTGTAAGTTCAAACCCTACTAAAACGCACTTACTTCAGGTAGACGAGGATTCAAAATATAGCCGAACTTGTTGCATTTCTCTCCTTCTTTCGACGACTCGTAAGTATCGAGTAGAAAAAACCCGCCGGATGCCCGTCGAGTTGAGCACTGCTCGTCGACCTGCGCCGCGCCGAGCTCCAAACCGCCCTGTGCTCGTGTAAAAGGTGATGTTGCCGGACTGACTGACTACCCGTCGCCATCCACATGCGGCTACCACTACTGACCCTACAAACCTACTCGATATATGGATTTTCGCTGTCGTTGGTCGTATTAAAGCACAGACAGAAAGAGACAGAAATGTGCCCGCCCCCGCGTCGCCTATGATCTCGACCGATAGATAACAGTTCTACATCGGCAATTACAAACTTTCGTACTTTAATTCGCCGAGGTAAAGTATACTTACAACGAGTTATTTGATACAATGTATGTTAATTTTAAATATTAAGAGAACCAGTCAATGTTAAAGTCTGAAGAAATTAGCATAATTATTAACTATTTCTGCTTGAGCCTGATCGTATACCCATTAATTTGTATAAATAAAGAAAAAGCAAATAGCAGTAAAACGAACACGAGCAATGAGGAAGGAATATAAAATGCAAACAAGTTTACAAGTGGATCGAAGAAAGTGTAAAAATACACTTTACAAAGAAAATATAGATTCTTAAAATTTTAGCTAAACGGAAAAAACAGCGTAGACAAAGAATAAAACAGGCGGTTGGAGTAAAAGTATCAATAGAAAATGGAAATAGAAATAAAATGAAAGAAGAAAAAATAACGAATCTGTGATAAGGTCGTGACATATTGTGAGTGATCGTACAATTTCATCACATTCACCTTTAGTTTAATTTCTCCCTGCAAGTGGTGTAACAGCGATTCTGCCATACTTCAGCACATGAGGTAGGCGCACATGAAGAACACTACTTTTTGCCAAGTTAACAAACCATTATTCTTTTATTGGTATCCCGCGTGAAAATATTTGAAATCTCACATTTTTTTCTATGGACTTAGGTAAAAGAATACTCATGAGCAACGAGTTAAAATCTTTTTCACGTAAGCTATATATATATTTGTAATAATATTATGGCTTTACAATTTTGAGACTTATTCAGTCTTCATGAACGAAATACGCAGCTTAACTTCTCGCTCAGGAAGATTAAATTTTTGGAACATAAACAATTGACTTCAGTTTACTTAAATTTGTGTCTTAAAGATTTCAGAAGATCCAGACTTAAGGCCGATAACTAATATTAATACTTGTAACTTTGTAATTGTCCTAAATATGACGTCATACGTCAGCCTTTCGAGCTGCTCTAACAAACATTGCAAAGAATTTTTTCAGCAGAACACTCGCACATATATTTGTGGCATTCATTTACACAAACATCCTTATTCCATGAAAAAGGACATTATTATTTCTAATGCATTAAAAAGTCTATACAACTTAACACCGAATAAAAAAATCATAAGATAAAATTAGAAAATTCGATTCGTAAAAATATCACACTATTTGTAAGTTTATCTTGAATAGTTCACTCGCCAAATTCGAGAATACCTAAATTCGGATTAAAATACAAAATAAAAGCTTAAAAATGTAGCTGCAATTCATTAAAAAAAAGCTTATTATGTTGTCAACGTAGACCTTCCATGTACATCTTTATAATAGCCTACAGCTGTACTTATATACAATTTCTTTTATTTGCACGACGCCTCAATGTTGCCCGATCGTGGTTGAAAAGCTAAAGGCTTTATGTCGTCGCTGTTGCCGTTGTCGTTGTCGTTGTCATTGTCACTGTCGACGTCGCCGTCGTCGTCGTATGCGTCGTCGTCGCCGTGGACCTGACGTAGAACAACAGGTAGGGCGTAGCTGAGTTCCGGTGATTATGAGCGAGCTTGTCCTGAAGTTCACGCAATGGTATAACACGTACTGCCTCGTCGTCGCACTCTAACCACGTGCTAGTCTCATGACGCGCCGTCTGTCTAATGCCGCAGCACACGTTACCCTGACAGCCCTGCTGTTGCTTGCCACGAAGAGGAGGCTCTTTACTCTCGTTCACGTTGGGTTTGTTCCCGAAGCAACTAAAGAAAGCTGTAATCTTGCCGGCATTGTCAGACCCGTGGTTAACATTGTGGTGAGCGCTCGACTGTTGATTATATGCATTTTGCTGAAAATTTAATGAAACTTTTAGATCTATTTTTCTTTCCTGAAGTAAAAAAAAGCTTTAAAAGAAATAGGCAGTGACTTCTCTATTGAAAATCGCTTTCTAAAATATAGAGAATATTTAATATTATTTATTAAATATTGACAGGATTAATTATCAAGTTCTGTATAAGAAGTAAGAAAACCCAAGAGAATTTTGTAAACAATTACTCGAAATAAATACAATGTGTTAAATTTTTGTTATTTACTATTTTAAAATACCTGTCCAGTTTGCTGTCGCTGAGTGTTATCACGCTCACAATGTTGGTACTCAGCATGAGATGATTCTCCTGGTAAACGTGTATAAGCAACATAATGGCCGGCTGTCATTGTGGCACCTTGATGCATAATCACCGAGTACAGATTGTAAACGTGACGTTGCCGTGGTTCTCTCGAATGACTATTTGCTGAGAATCCATGACGAGACTGATCAGCAATACTAAGACACTCTTCGCAGAAACATTGTAAATTCATTGGAGTTGGCATATAATTATTCAGCTTCTCCATGGAACTAAAAAATGGTTATATATTACAATACTGGATCAAATTAAATTTTTTTTTCTTTTCATAAATTTTAATTATTATTCAAAAGGTATTTACCCTGCTGCAGTATAAAACCTTTTCAACTGTAAAACAAGCAACCTTGGCAAGGAAGGATAACATATAGCACGCCTAGCTTCATTGTACCGTAGGCATGTGGCACACCAATATTTGTTTTTATCATTCAACAATTCACTGGTTACTACTGCTTGTTTATAAATCGCACTATGGTCTAAGGCCTTGCCATCTTCATCTAAAAGAACAAAATATTTTCAAATGTATTCTTAGCAATTAAATTATGTCACAAATGCAATGAAAATAATGATTTTACCTTTTTCATTCGACCTATCCATTTCGATAGGTACACATATATCGCAGAACGTTTCTTTCCTCTCAGTGACTTGCTCGCACTCTAGGCACGTAGTACGAAGAAGGCTAACCCCTTCAAAATCTTCAGATATAAAACATTTTTTATTCTCCAATCGATTCAGCGGATTTATGTCGCCGTTACTTAAAGGCGGTGTGACACTTCCGTTCTCTAAAATTTGCGTACCCGACGCTGGTATCTTTGCATTTATACCGTTCAGATTTGTCTGTATGAGGCCACTGGCACTTGAGGCACGCATTGAACTCCCCAAAGCTTTCTTCTTCTGTTTCTGCGATTTACGATTTCCTCGTTTGTTGCTCTCCGACTGAGTCGCACGATCTCGCAACAAGTCGATCTGAGTGCTATCAGCATCAGCTCGCCAGCCGAACTGGTTCTCGCGTTGCTTCACCAGCAGTTGAAAGGTCTCGCGGATGTTGTCAAGCAAACAAACAAGCAGCTCATGTGCATCTTGCTGTTGGTTACCCTCAAAAATTGGATTCACGTCTCTGTGAAATTTAAAAAAAATCACTGTAATTGTTCGTTTGTATGTTGTTTAGTAACGGTGTTGCAACCTCTTAAATGTGATTATTTTCTGTATAATTGATTCAAAAGGATTGAGTAAATAAGATTGAGTAAAGTAGTTCGTAGCACCTTGCCAAAAGATTTGTCAGATCCACTCACATGAGACCTGATTAGCAGATTAATTTATATATTAGCAAGAATAATAATGAATAAAAAGAGATAAATTATATAAATTGAAGTAAGGGGTCTTTGAAAGCTAAAAAATGAATTTCTTTTTAAAAACTCTTAAGTTAATTGGTAAATTTTGTACCTGAGAGCTTGAAGAAAAGCATCTGGTTGAAAAGGCTCATTATTTTCCCTTTCTTCTAATTCCCTCAATGACATGAATAATTCATGTAACTTTTCAGTAGCTACTTGAATTCGAGGTTTGTTGAGTTCTGTGGCTGCACTTGCAGCTGTTAAAGATGGAAGATCTTTAGTACTCCAACTACGACTACTACTTGTTGTTGATGACGTACCTGATCTGCCCAAAGATGATATTTTAATCTGCATATAACAAGTCATATGTTAATAGCTTATAAACAAGAACAAAGGAGTATGAATTTGTTAGAAAATTAAAATTTATACTTTTGTCTGGAGCTGCTTGTCATTGATGATTGATAAATCTGTGGCTAAATGATGGAGGTTGTGCAAAAATGATGGTGTGAAACGCAGAGTATACAGTACACTGCTGAGAAAGCAGGTATTGCCTAAATTGCACAAAGTTGCTATTCGTAATCCTCCTGTTATATTTGATGTAATATCGCAACCAGGATCTCGATGATTGCTACCTAGCCTTTGAAAATCATTCAACATTTTGCTTGTACCTAGAAAAATATTTAAAAAATTTTTTAAATCAAAATAACAAATATTTAACAATCCAATGAAAGTATGTTCTTACTTATTTGAACAGGACGTATTTGGCTAGTACTAGCCCGTCCAGTTGATTGCGAGTTTGATTTATTTCTAGTAATTCCTTGATTACGTCTCTCTGATAAAGATGAAAGGGAGAGACAAATTTTCTTTCTTGGAGGGTTCGACCTTTCATCAGTATCCTCCTCTGCTTCTAATACTGTCATTTTCCACTGATCTGTAATATAAACAATAGAATAAGAATTATTAGCAAGAACACATCGTACAAATGATTAAGCTACTTTCAAATTTCCTAAAATTCTTATTGCTATTTGTCAACTTTGTTTGGAATTATCAACAGACTCTTCTGAATTATTTTTCTCGAGTTTAATAAATGTAAAAGCTTGCCCGTTAACTTGACTGCAAGTTGACCAATGGGTAGGTGGTTCGGCATGACTTTTTTAATATTACACACATCTCACGTTCACTTTCTTTTACAGCGAATAAATTGACCGAAGCAGTTGCAGTAAAAAAAGCTTAGTCCACAGTATAGCAGCAAGCAAGGCAAGTGAGCGCAAGCAGCATCCCCCGGCCGCGAGGCTTCGGCGCTTGGTCGCAGGGCCTGGGTGGCATAGGTAGAGGTACTCACTTTGCGCCGCCGACCGTAGAAGTCATGGAACGTCGGGGGTGGGCAGTCTCGCAAGCGGAGATCCCAAGTCTCGGCAGAGGAGCTCCAGCTCTCCTCGTTTGCCTGCTCGTCGGGCGGGCCGCGCTTCGCGCACGCAGGCTTGGGGCGTCCGAGCGCCGCGGTGCCGAGTCCGTAGCGGCGACAACGTATTCGCCTTGGCGCGCGAGACTCCCGGGGGTGTCGGGGCCCTCGCGCTCTCGCTGGTGCCGGAGCGAGGCGGACGCGGGCGCGGTGAGTGCCCGACGGAGAGGGAGAGAGGGAGCGAGGAGAGAGAGAGACGACGACGGAGGAGCTCTCCTCTCGGCGGGATGCGCGCGCTACCAGCTACTTACATCCCCCTCGTCGCCACCTGTTTTTCGGAGCGGCGTCGAAGCCGCTGGTTCGCGCGAGGTCGTCGCCGCGCACTGCTACCTGCACCTCGACCCGCCTCTATCGAGTGCAGCGTACACACAAGGCCGGGGGCTCGCGTCGCGGATGCGCGATGTATTCCGCTCGTGAAGAGTTCGCTGGGTTGCTGCGCGCGGCCGACCTCCAACTTGCTCCGAAGCACTGAAATCTGCGAGGCCTATTATTGTGCCAGGCTAAACTCTCGTAACAGCGAGGCTCGCGCTTGCGCAATGGCCGCCGTTTGCACACTCGCGCCTCGCGGCGGCTTCTAGCTTGTTGGGAATTGGGATCCGCATCCGACTATCCGAGGATAATTGCCAATTGGAGAACTCGAGAACCGCGACGTCGAAACTTCTGTCAAAATTTAAATAGGAATTTCTTCGTATAAGTTACTTTATACCTGAATAAAAGTAATAATTTATTTTTTAATTAGAAACATTTTTAAGTATTATTTACTGTTGATCATAAAAAATTACATAATCGTATAATTTTTTTAATGAAAAATGTATAAGATACCTTTTTCGCTGTTTACAGGTCAAGAATATTCTATTTATTCTATTTATATTTATATATTAAGAATTACTTAATGCGGATGCTACATAAGTAAAAAATACTCCAAAAGCCACAATACTACACCAGTCAGTACGAGTTGTCAGCGAACATTGAACAAACAGACAGCCAGACAGGTGAAGTGAGTAGTTGTGTGGGGCACACATACATATAAACTACGATTATACGATTGTATGAACTTAACCTCACTTTCCAGCCGCATAAGCCGCGAGCACTATACACATGTACACAAAAACACGTGGAAAGGCTTTGATCATAACACAAATGTTTTAAATATTTTTTATTTAATAAGAAAGTATAATTTAAGTATCACCATGGGTAAAAATCACAGACATCAAAAGCAGTTAAAGTCTGAAAAGTCGAAAGTAAAACTGAAAACTAAAGGATCTAAACAGTTACCAAAAGGATTAAATATAACAGATGCAAGTTTTAAAGTTAAAAAAATTATTATTCAAGAACAATTAAAGCACCAAGATCAGTCGCAGATTCTCAGTCGAAGAAAATTAAATGTCAAGGTATGTATTAAATTATCGACTTATTGGTTTTTTGAATTATTATGTTCTAAAATGTTTTGTATATATGCTACGATACTTTTTAGACAAACTCTTGTTGAGTTTTAAGTAATACTATAAATTTAAAATAAATTTTACAGTTTTATTTCTAATTGTTATTTTATTTTAGGATTTATTGTCTAGAATTCAACACTATAATTCATCCGTAAGACAAGATGCAATCAGAGAATTAAAAGTAATTTTGTCTGAACATGCAGTAGATATTTTAAATATAAAACTAAGTGAACTTATCAAAGGAATTTCAGCACTGATTCTTGACAAGGAAAAAGCCATTAGAAGAGAAGCTTTAAAAGCTTTGAATCTAGTTTTAAATCCAGTTTCAAAAGATCAACTGCTTCCATTTAGTAATGTATTGATCTCTTATCTGACATGTGCAATGACGCATATTGATCACAATATAATGGAAGATTCGCTTCTATTTCTCGACATTTTATTACAACATTGCAGCAACTTTCTTGCATGCAATAGTCAGAAAATATTGTTATACTTTTTGGATATGATTTCAAAGCTTAATTCTCAAGCTCAGCCTGGTCGACAATTAACAACAAATTTAAATTCTAAGAATACAAGTATGAAGTGGAGAATAAAAGTTTTAAATAGTTTGCAACAATTTCTTTTTGCTATTGTTCAGAATAAAAGAAATTCAAAGACAAATTCTCTAAACTCTTCAAAAGTCTATTTTGTAAAAGATAGTAGTGGTCATTATCCAATCTATAAATCGGAGTGTTTACAACCTTGTGCAATTAATTTTGAAAAAAGAGATTCAGTTAATAAAGTTAGTAGTTCAGAATCTGAAGTTTTGCAAAATTATATTGATTCACTTATGCCTTTGATGTTTGACAGTTGGATAGAAGTAAGTCCAAAGAAACAAAATTCTAATAATGTTCAACTTCCTATTAGCGACGAAGCTGCAGCATTATTAAAATGTATTACAAGTATAATTCAATCTATTATTGAATACATAGAGTTACTTGAAAAAGAGGATAGGCTTTCTTCAACTAAAGAATGGTATAAAAATAAATTTCAAAATTCTTTTGTTAACAAACTATTTATTGATTTTCCGTATGTGCAACAAAAATCTCACTTTAGACCAAAGAAATCTCAAGAACAGTCAGTGAATCTTTCCAGCAATTGTTTAGAGCAGAATTTAACTTTATGTTATATTTACATTTGGTTTACAACAATACCTAGCAAAAATAAAACTATGAATATGAATAAAGATCTAAGTCTCCAAATTCTACAATTCATTAAAGGTAAAATACATTTCATTAAAAGTAATAATTTAAAAAAATTATAAATTAAAATATAAAACTTTTGATTCAGATAAACTTGAACATTGGAGTAACAATGAAACTTATGCAGTGCCACATTTAGTTAAAGTTTTGAAAATCCTTTTCTTAGAAGCTAGTACAATTTGGTATACATGTAATGTTCCACTGGGAGATGTACTAAAAAGTGTGATAGATGTATATTTAAATAAGAAAAAGAAAGATTTGCAGTCGCAGTTATTTATAATTCTTGGTGAAATTGTAAATAATTATAAATTACATCACTTGCAAAAGTAATTCACTTAAATTTAATTAGTTATAAAGTGTCAATTATTGGTTACTAACATACATATTTCATTTTTAGTGAAGCAGTCTTTAAAGATTTTGTAAAATCACTTCCTGCATTGCTTCTTAAAAATCATATATATGCTAGTACAATACAAATGCTCAATAGAGTTATATTGCGATATAGACAATGGATTCAGAAAGAACTAGAAGAAAACCATGATGCTATTATTGGTAAGAAATTATTTTTTATTAACGTTTTATCTACATAAAACTGCTATTAATTCTATTAATTTTCAATTCTTTATGTTATAATACATTAATTTATACAATGATGGGCTTACTGTTTCTCTTATTATTTCAGAAAACACAAAAACCATTGATATAATAGGTTCTGAAGATGTACAAAATTCTCGACTGACGATATGCAACCTGTTCTATTTTATGAATGAACAAGTGTATTATTGAATAAAATAATGGAATAACTTAGGTAAAAATGATTGTTATTGTAGTCATTTAAAAACAAATCGATCCATGGGACCTAAAATTATAATACACGTACAAGTCTTCAAAATAATACTCTTAAAAATATCACTAGTCAATTTCATTACCGTTAACGGTATCACTTTTAAAAGCTAAATTATCAATTCCATTTTTTGAAAAGTTACTCATTTGCATATTTTGTTCGTTTTCATTTACAATACAGACAGAAATAGTGGACTCGGCGATGCTTGCTTTTCTCGTTGTATTTATAATATTTTCGTAGCTGGGCGTTATCGGCAAATTCGGTAGATTAGTGCTTATTGGCGGCCAGTTCGGATCACACTTTAAGTCGTGTTCCAATATTAAATACTGTTTCTTCGATTTTTCAGGTTTGTACAACTTAGGTTTAATCTTCTCTTGGATGAGATAATCAACGACAACGTACTCAAATCCAAGACAAACTAAGAAATTGATGACCGCCAACCCGATGATCATGAACCGCCAGTCGTAAACCGGCGGCACTTTTAATTCCAACAGTTGGGCCACCCATTCAGCTGGGTACAGTGTAATGTACGCATTAAGTATCGTTAATATGACGATCGAGAGGATGAAGCACTTATTCGTGTAAATTGCCTTCCTGTATGGTTTACCTCTAGAGAAGACGATGGCTATGATGGCATACTGAAAGGTGGACATACAAAAAACTGAATAGTTTTCATAGCAGTCGTACAGGAACTCATCTTTAGGAACGAATGGTGTAAACCAGTATAATTGTTGAACCACATAGAAGACCAACAGTTCAAACAACGCTATGATAATTGTGTGTACTGTAAGAGAAAATAAAGGTGTAAAACTGACAAGACTTGAAGTTGGAGGTTCACGGGCCAATCGTTTGTCGTAAGCTTCGGTTTTACCGAAGAAGAAGGCAAAATTCACAAACAGCAGTACATCTACGTAGAAAAACTGAAGTCCTGTGAAGTTTGAGCTGATCGAGTAGAGGATGATAGTGCTGATAAATTCCGTTAATGAATAGCAAACAGTGAACTTGAAAATACCGAAGGAAGTAACCAAAGCCGCGCGTCCTTGTTGTATCACAGTCAGTACGCAAGTGATGTCCGGGACTCGGGAAGTGAAGGGGCTGGCGACACTGAAAATAATACGGAATAACATTCACTTAAATTATCAAAAAATTTTAACTTTGATAAATAATCGTAATAAATTGTTAATAATCCTTGAATTTTTTATAATAATTATTATAAATGCCTAAGCAGTTTAACGGTTATTTTTACACAAAACTGCCTGGAGATTATTTTTAATATCTGATCATTTTTTTCATGAAAACACAATCATTTTTTATATCAATTATGATGACAAATCGAAAGCATTTTATTATACGTAAAATGAACTTGTTGCTGTGCATAAAATGAATATATATATATGCTGGTTACCTCGATTCTGCTTCGGAAAGTGATATGCCGACGTGAGCTGCTCTTAAAGCACCGCAATCGTTTGCACCATCGCCGCACATAGCTGTAATGTAATAATAATTGATTAAAATAGTTTTGTACAATTAAATGAAAATTAGTACATAATGTCTCTGTTAATAAAAAAAAGTTAATCCAAAAGTAAAGAACAAGAGTTTGGTCAATTTAATTTAATAAAAACTTTTTTCTTATTCATGTGTTAGTATTTCATATTTATGACAATCGTTTAATAAATATAAATAACTTAAAGCAAAATTAAATATCGTCTGTACTGACCAACATGATAGCCGAGTTGAATAAGCTCAACAACGAGTTGTTGTTTTTGATCGCTGCTCATTCTTGCAAAAACCACTCCTCTAGTGCAAATTCGCGGAAGAATATCATCGCGATATTCGCGTAGTAGTTGCCAGGTATCACCTGTCAATGCGAATTTGTAATTCTTATAGGTACTTCCAAACTCCAACTCGTCCAATGTAGAGATTTTCAACTTCTTTTCCTGTTTTGTTCAAACAGAATTTGAAAATATAGTAATTTAAACATATTATTTATTATAATTATACAGTAATAAAGAAAGCAATACATAATTTAATAAAGAATTAATTTGATGTCAATAATGCAATCATGCAATTAAATGATTATTAAAATGACGTAAAAATCACATAATATGACGCTAACGTGATTTCTGAAGATGACTAATTTACTTACTAATGAAGGCAATCCTTGAACATTAAAGTACACTTCAGGCCGAGTTTTGTTTTCGGTTGGAACAACGGAAACGCTTATCACTGCCTCCTCATGCGTTAAAATTCCACACTCCTTAGCCACACTAATTGCAGTTTGAATATTATCACCTATAAATTAATATAGAAAGTATTTTTTTTATGAAATTCTCAAAAATATTTGTCGACTTTCAATATTCTTATTAAATTAAAAAAAAATTTTCAATTACCGGTGATCATAACAGTTTTTATTTTAGCATCTTTAAGGTCCTTTATAATTTTTATTGACGGCTTTTTCAATCTATTTTCCAAGATAATTAGACCAAGAAACTCAAGATCCTTTTCAACAACTTCTCTAGGTATATTTTGTACCTGAAAATGTTAAGTTAAATAAATTTTAAAGTTTAAAATAGCAACATTAAGTAACAATTAAATATCTTTTCAAATTATTAAGTAATAAATTTTTTTAAATTATAATTGGTAATTTGCATATTATATCGCAGATTGCAATGTAAATATACAAATAAAAATCTCCATTGCGCGACTCCTACTCGACAAATTTTGCAATATCACGTTTTTGCAGTTTGAAAAATTCGTATTCATTGCTTACAATTAGATAATGGTTATATCTTTTTCTTTTCGAAACTAATTTATAAATTATCAAATATTGTTTATTTTATTGTGAATTAAGTAGACTAATTTTCTTTCTAAAATTTAAATTTCAATTAAAAATGTGAGATTACAATTCATTGGAATTATATAAGTTTAATTTATGAATATTACGCAAATACATTATATTATCGATGACTACAGCAACTTGAAATGTTGTCACTTAATGAGAGTTTAATTTGATTGAAGTATTGTTTTTCACTTCATTCTTATCAACTGAGCAAATAGGATTAATTTTACTGTAACTATTGGTATAATTGATAGAAAAATAATCTTTTCGATTAAACTTCTTGACCTACTGAAGTACGAAATTAAAATAAAATTTTTAATTCAAGTCGAAATTGTCTTTATTTATTTATTTTACTTAAGACAATTTCAGAGTATAATCTTCTGAACGTGCTCCTGGTGATGTTCTTTTGTATATTTACAAACATTTTCTAATGTTTTTTAAATGTATTTTATTTTACTATTCTTTTAATAATATCATTAATATCTTCGTGACTGAAGAACATTTCATTATTTGGTAATTATCTGCAATTTTATAAAATCCTTGAATAATATTAACTTATTTTTGCCAGTTATATTAAAGATTATCAATGTCTCGAATAAAAATAATATCGTAGGCAACAAAAATAATCTGCAGAAGATTATCCAAAATATTCCGATGAAATTCAAACGACGCAAAACGGTTTATCGTTAGTACACAGCACTTGAATATAAGGCAAAACTAATCTCAATCGCCCTCTTCTAACAATCAAGTACAATCACTTCAAAATATCGATCATAAACTTTCGAGAGCTTAACTATTCTAAGATTAGAGAACATTTAATTATCAGATAGCATATAGTTGTTTGTGATAAATGCACTTCAAAGTTTCATCACGTATGCGTGATTTCAAACTCGAACTCCTTAAGAAAAGTTATATTCGAACCTGGCCATCTTCAACATCGATAATCTTGGAAGCTACGGCAATAACGCGGTATCCTTGCTCAGTGAAGCAGCTGAGGGTCTCAAGGACGTCGGAGGGCACAGTACACGCATCGCTGAGGCCCAGCACCATTTCAGGCGAACCCTTGGTGTAGGCGACGTAGTGGCCAGCGGGGGCACCTGCGTCCCGTGCAACCACGGACATTCGCTGCAGTGTACTTGAGAATTGGTACTGCTGCACGATCTCCATCCGACCGACGTCTGAGGCTACCGGTGGACGCACCGTTGATAGGCATTGCTGGGCGCGCAGGGCTGCTGGATCCGTCGCATCAGGCTCCTCCAACTTCCAACCCGTGCTCTCGAACATCTGGGACAAAATAAAAATGTTAGCGCTTTCCCATTACTTAATTTATCTTATTATAAAAAAATAAATAGATTAAGCTTTTTTTATTTTGTGTTACTTGAAATAATAAATAGCAAAATGTTTAAGTCGTCGATGAATAAAATTGATGACTCCTGCCAATCGCTAATATTAATTACAATGTATAATTAAAAAACAATACGGAAGTATCATTGTTTGCATGTACGCATGATGCAATTAAAAAGTAAATGTACTACTATCTATTTTTCTTTAACTGACTGACAAAGTTAGGTTTGAGAAGAAAACAAAGTGTTAACAAAATGCGTATAAAATATACTTTG
Organism: Eurytoma adleriae; assembly: GCA_900480045.1. NCBI lineage: Eukaryota > Metazoa > Arthropoda > Insecta > Hymenoptera > Eurytomidae > Eurytoma > Eurytoma adleriae. The sequence continues at coordinate 155,374 of UXGC01000051.1, read as the reverse complement.
ACAGTTAACAACATTAAAAATTTATGAAGTTTTTTTTTATCATTGAGTAACAATATTCTCCCTTATCGTCGATCTTTGAATTCCTTGAATTTATTGATCGAAGGTCATTTACTTTATACTACTGCTTTATAATTTATTCATAAACACTTTTATTATCTTAAACCTTGGTGGGTAATGGAACAATACTTGAAAGCGTAACTGCAGGCGCGATCACAAAGTAAATCATTTTTTTTATTGTTTTATATCAAGCTTAACGAATTGAAATTTATATATTTATAAATCCTCTTAAAAGGAATATTAAAGCATAATTATCTTTCTTCTCTTACTGAATTTTGCTATTACTAAAATGAAATTTAGTTGAATAGGAAAAAATATATTTAATTGTAAACGAAATATTTAAACAAACACACATTGATTTAACTTACATAAGTGCATACGTCAACATAAAACTCGTTAAAAACATTTGTACCTTGACGTCCAAAGGATCACCGCTCAGCTCGTCGTCGATTATCGTAAGACTGTGGCATACCAGCATTCCTTTAAATATTTCAGTGTCCTTTAACATTGGAACGTCTTTTTCGGGAAGTCCGAGCTTATTGCTCTCGTTGACGACTACTCCCATCATATCTAAACCATCTTCTGTTAATGTTCCAGTCTATAAATTCCATTCGTAATTTTTTGTAAGAAAATGTTTATCACCGACTAGTGATGGATATTGTCATAATAATTTAAGCTTATAAGGAGGCGTTTTGCGAGTCTACTTAACAAAAACAAAAAAAAAAGAGCTGAGTATAAGAATTCCCGATTGCCTAAACCAGTTAAGGCTAGTTTTGAGCAGTTATATCAGAAAGTGATTGACACAATTTATAACACGTTTTAATTTGTAAGAAGTAACTCATGCCGACTATAAACCTTTGTTTACTGCATCTCAACGATTTTTGCACGATTAATAATTTTTTAAAATTCAATTTAATCAACTTCTTTTACAAATATTTACTCTATCATTTTTTTTACAATCGCGAATCGCTTAAGCTATGTCCATTTTTAAAAGGTTATACTAAGAATAAGCGTCTTATATACAGTAATTAGCACGGCATTGTTTGCTTGGATATTTAACAAAAAAACACATCATACCTTGTCGAAGCAAACGCAGTCTATGCTGCCAGAAATGTTGATCGCTCGGGTGTTAATGCAGTAAATTTGCCGTTTCTTTAGGCGAAATATCGCATACATTTTTCCAACGGCCATGACAGACGGTAGAGCCGGTGGTACGACTATGGTGAATACCGTCAGGGTTTTGATGGCTATATTAGTAGCAGAGTTGCCTCGTTGAATCAGGTATATCATTTTCATTTATTAATAAATTCATAATTATATTTGAAAACACTCGTTTATGTTTTTTTTTCTATAATCTTAGAAATGCAGCTATATTGCTTATTTAAAAAAAAATGAATAAACAAAAAATAATAATTTAATGAGGAAAACATTACCATGGCCGCCAAAGTGTAGAAAAATCCGCAAAAAGCAACGGCGATAAGGATAGCAACCAGCTTGTAAGAATCTTGATCGAATTTGAAGTCGGTCGGAGGCGGATACAGAATAGCAGCCACTAATGAACCTTTATTAGTCCACAATCCGGTTCTAATGACTTTGGCCAATACCGGTTTGTCGCCGTACTGTCTGTAATTAGAAATCGATTGAGCACACATTTATTGACATTTGCATGCGAAAGCACTGAAAAAATTTATATCAAAATTAATTAATTTACTTGGTTTGAATGATGGTAGTACCGCAGAATAGGGTATGGTGGGAATGTTCTTTGGAATCATACTGAACTGGATGTGATTGAAGCGGTGTTTTCATCACTGGCACTGATTCGCCTGTAAAATTGAATAGCAAAGTTGTTATTTTATTATTATTCAAATAATTAATTACATGTATCACTGCTTTCACTATTGGTTGTATTAAAAATAACGATAGATTAGATTTAATTGAAAAAACTTTCGTTAACATTCATTAAAAGTGTAATTAGGGAAAAAAATTCAAGAACGTCATTGGATATTTCCTTGCTGTCTTAATTAATTTTATTTTTATTATTTACTACTTGCCATTCCTAAATAATGACTTGTTTTAAGTGAGCATACTCATCCTTTGAAGATATACTCGTAAAATTATGGCATTTTTTCCGTAACCAGGAATGAAAGCAGTGTTTTTACAGCGGGGTAATGTACCGGTGAGCATCGATTCGTTGACAATGCAGGTGCCGGTGAGTAAAACAGCATCGCACGCGACAATCGCACGGTGCTTGGGTAGCTCGATGATATCTCCAGGCACAAGTTCATCGCTGGAGATACTTTCGTAATCACCAGAGCTCCTTAATACTCTAACGGTTTCCGTCGAGGCGACTGTGTTTCGGAGGCTGATTTGATTCTGCAATTACATTTGTTGCTTAGTCCACGCATATGCATTCGCTTAATGACAGGTTGCATGGCAAAGATATTTTTCTTTTTAATCTCGTTGTTTTTTGTACGTTAATTACTTTTTGCCATCTGACAATGTCGCGGGACGTTGATTGCTATTTAAAACTGTGTGTAGTTTGAAAAAATTGATTTAGTAAAATAAGTATCGTGCAGAATATCGGATTCTCGTATGACGTATAAAACTTAGGTAAGAGATTATTATTACTGCTAAGCTCTTTCATTTATAAAAATAATAAAGGTAAAAGAAACTTACTGCTCTAGTTTGACGAATGGAGGTTACGATACCACAGGCCGACATTAAAATCACAGCTATGGCGTAATAGAAGTAGCCTTCGTTAAACCAGACGATTAAACTAAAAACTTGGAAGACGTAAAATGGATTCAAGATCTCGAGAAGAAGCAGCATTTGAAACCCTTGGACCGGTACAAGAATTTCATTGTATCCGTACATGATGCGTCTGAAAGAAAAATTGCATGTTTTTTTTTAATTAATTTAAGACGCCGGAAAACCTTTAATGTGAAAAAATATACTTTTTTATTTGTAATAACGTGATTTTCCAATTGTAAGCAAATACGTATTAAGTCAACGTACTTAATAAAATATTAATGATTTAGATGTTTGTTGAACGTATAATCCTCTCATTGAAATTACTTGTGTAATTTACTTTTAAGCTGTTTTATTCTCACATTAACAATGTTAACGTTTAGTTAGTTATATTTTTTCAATTATCATTATTTCTTTTCACACGACTGAGCTAATTTCTCACAATGTGGAAGAATACAAAGTCCAAAAAAAATTCATCCAAGTAATTATCACAAGTTCATAAATTTTCGTAAATAAACGAGATAAAATTACCGCAACAGCTGTTCCTCGCGGGACAGTCCCTTGATCTTCTCCGATTGAAGATCCACGCAAAGGGCGTACTTGTCGAGGCTGGCGAGTTTGGAGAACTCGCCCACCTTCTCGTCCCACACGTAGCATTGCTTCTTGCACCAAAAGGCTTTGTACTCTTGTACCCGGCACCTGGTCCCATTTTCCAGATTCAATTCCAGCTCCTTGCCTCGCGTCCTCGCGATCAGATCCTTGTCCGCCTGGCCGAAGTAGCGACCGAGCGATTTTGGACTGGAAAATGAAATCGCACGCTCGTCACGTCTCGCTTGCCTCACGTGGTTAAAGTATTATTATAGGTGTGGAAAAGCGACGCTGGCTGATACCATAGGCCGCGGTCGCGATTCGCAGTAATGACCACGCGATTGATTTTTTTTAAAACGATCGATTGCGCAGGTACAGCGATTTGTTCCGTTGCGTGTTACGTAAATATCAATACAGCTTTCGAGCAAAAAGAAAAATTATGGGCGCTAAGATTAATAACATTTTTTTTTGCATCCGCACGTTGCTCGACGGAAACGCTGCAATATGCGTCATTATTATACACATAGCTTTTAAGTAAATTGAACAAAAAGAATTTGACTTAAATAGTGATAACATATCCGTAGTAATAATAAACAGCTATATTTTTTTTTTTTTTTAATAAAAGTCGTTATACCTTATATTTCTAGTGGATATCGACTTCACTTCCTTCACGATGTAAGACTTGTACTTTCCTTGATAATCGTCCTAAAATGAAATTGTAAGGAAAGATAAGCAGACGTTTTTGAGATCCGAAATAAAATGAAGGGACTGTGCACTCTCACCACTACAAGGATTTTGGTGGCTCGGCTAAGGGGACACTTGACGTGCGTCGCGTAAAGGTAGAGATGCGGATACCAGTGGAAGAAGAGGCGTAGCGCACCGGCCGTCAGGATGCACGCGGTGAAGGTAAGTACACTGCTGGCCAAGCTTCGCTCGTAACCAAATGCATGCTATACGATGAAAACAATTTTTTTTTTAATTTGTGCAAGTTAATTTTTTTCGTCAAAATTTTTGCTTCACGTACCATCTGCTCATCCTGGCTGTCCTTGATGCTCTGGCTGATGATTCCTGCGTTTTTGCTCTCTTTCACACCTACACAAGACAGTACAAATAAAAAAAAATTTTTTTAAGAAAATGACATAAGCAAGAAAGGAATGATAACTGATAATGATTTCTTACCATTAAAGCTAGTCATAACTATACGTTGGGTGATGGACCTGATGAGGTGAATTGATTAAGTACAACGGTTCCTAACTGTAAAGCAGAACAATAAAAAAGTCATGAACCTCTCGTAATTTCAATCACGCGATCGATCGATTTCGCAGATCCACTTGTTTTCATACATCTTCCTGACTAATTGACCATTGAAGACGAATAAACGAATTTGGGTCAAAGCTGACTTCATACGAGTCCTTAACCGATCAATATACGTCAAGCGACACGATACAGTTGCATTTAATAAACATTGCTTTATAAAAATCGCGGCAATACAAATCTTGACGAATCGCAAGGAATATTGTCGAAATCTCGCACTTGCAAGATCATTACGCGGAAAGATGAAATCATATTTTATTACAGAATTTGCATCGACTGTCGTAAAAAATAATAAAAGCAATGGTAAATACGTTTCACCATTGTCACTGAAAATAATATTTTAGTCATTATCTCACGAGCTCATTAAAAATCGATTATATTAATGAAGCCGGTGATACATATTACTATTTTCCAATGACCACGTGAAACGTGTTACTGGGATTTATTTCTAGAGCGACTTTTGCATTACAAATAATTAAACGAATTTGATTCAAAATATTTTTTCATTTCACCTTTCGCGTAGCACTTACCTCATTTAATAAATTATCTCAAGTTTTTAATAGTTCAATTGTTGACTTTTAGCTTAAATACGCTAATTTTTTACATAATAAAGTATTATCCAGTTAAAACATTCAAAAGAAGATAACTATCAAAGCCGTATTCTTATCGTAAATTATTCTAGCAAATAAGAATTCGTTTAAACTGTACTTTGTCAGATCTAAAAATATTAGCGCGTAGTTATCAGAAAAATGTTTTCAATTTACTCGAGGTAAATATTGTGTATATATAATAACTTGCTTAAGCATTAGTGTATAATGAATTCGCAAACTGAATTCACGTATAATTGAATGATAATAAAATATCCCGTAGTAGCCTTAGACGTACTAATGGATGTAAATGATATTGCAAGCGAATGCAAAAAATTGGCTGACAGATAAAGAGCAAGATTTTCCTAGTGCAGAAAAAACAATTAATTAACGTATACACTGAGCGAGCGGCGCTCGGAAAAGGATATTCGAACAGAAAAAAACCTTCATGGCCAATGCGATCCGCGCAATAATTGAAAGGTAACCGAGATTCTCTCTGCTTTAAACTTTCATCTAAACAATTAAATATCATTCATTTGTTATACGACCTTCAAATCTTTAAAAAAAGATGCGCTTAAATGAAGAGTAAGAAATACGTTTAGAAAAAAATGTGCACAGCAAAAATCGAGTTACCTTACTTATCAGCTAAATATAAAATTGAAAGTATAAGTATATAAGTGTACGTTTACTAATCGTTTCGCAGCGAAGTGCGACTTACCTCGTTGAAAGTGCCGGGCCAAACGCAAACACCTCCTCTCGTCCTTTTATCGTCTCAGCGATAAAGCAGCAAGTTGCGAGTTTTCCGTCGAGTCTTATGCATTCCCCGCACGCGCTTCTTTTGTACCCCTGTCCCGATCCGCGAAGCGCCTGTCTTCCCGCGCCAGTGGAAGCGGAGACCCGGCGCCGGAGCGGCTCCGTAAATTTTCGTAATTTTCAACGCGTGCGCCTGGCCAGCTGGGGTGAAAAAAAATCGAGGGCGTAGTAGGCAAAGCCGCGGCGCGCGGCTCTCGCTCCGTTCGTCGTCGCGAAAAGTGACGAGGGTTTACGCGCAAAAATGGAACGCGAGAGAGAACGCACTGCGGGGTCGACGCGCGCGCGTACACTGCGGGCGGCTGAAACGGAGCGCTGCCTAGTCGGGAACTGCGAGAGCCGCGGCGCGCACGCCTCTTCTATATTGCCGATTTGAAATTCCCCCCGAAGCTCGGCGCGCGGGCGGCCCCCTCCCTCTCCGCAAGCTCGGCGGCGCGACCGGTGGGATCCGGTTGCTTGTGAATCCATCTCACCGCGGTCGGAACGCGCCGGGCGCGGGTTTCTTCGCGGCAATCCTACCTAATTGCCGGCCGGCCGGGGCGTGCGCGCCAAGTGTAACGCGAGGGAAAAAGTCGGTTCGCGCCGATTAATCGAGAGACGCGATGCCTTTATTTACTCTTTTTTTCGCCGCCGCCGCACGCGCGCGGTCACATTGCAGCCGCGAGCGCTGCATAAATCGAATAGCGCCCGCGCGCCGATTTCGACCAATTGGTGCGCGCGCGTTTTTCTTTATGCGTACTCTCTTTTTTAACGATCGATCGCTCGTCTCCTATTTCCGCCGCTCGTCTTTTAATAACAAACTCGGATCAGGCGGTGACTCGCCGAGGATGATGTGTATTTTTCAATTTTGTCCAGCGAACTTTTGCGCATTAAGTGCTCGGGTTCAAAGTTGAAGCTGCGTTGGAGCGCAGTCGAGGTTGGTCACGTAGGCACGACGCCGATCTATTTTTTTCTTTTCTCTTTCCTCCGCGAATCGTTTGGTTAGACGTAAACAGTTTGAGGAGCGCGGGGAGTGTCCTTAAATCTGCTCATTCCAGATGTCGGCTGCAGAAATTTTATTTGGTATGAGGTTGGATCGTACTGGCTCTATTGAGTGCAATCTATCATGGCACAATTGCATCTTATGAGTATCGAGCACAACAAATGTGTAACGCTACAAAGTAATCGCGCCATTTCTCTGCGTCTCTTATTATTCGCCGTTAACGTTTTGTAGACCGACCAGCACTTATACACCGCTTCACTGTGGCTTGATAAAATTTCTTATCTATGAACTAGAAGTCAGTTTTACGAAATGCCAGCAATTCATATATTTTAATTTTTTTTTCATTATTTGGCGACGCTTTTGCCCGAAGGAAAATGAGGAATTTTATATCTTCGAAAATCTGTGACTCGCGGTACACCAATTAGCAATGCGCACATTGAATAGGAATAATAAAGATAATTTAATCAATTTGTCAATATATTGTATGAGTCATTTCAACAGGACAGAAAAGGCAACGAGAAAAAAATCAAAAGTTAAGAAAAAATTAAGGAACAATAAACAATTAAAATTAATACTAAATTACTTTGAAATATCTTCTGACGTTTAAAAAAATTAATTTTAAAATAAATTAAAATATTTAATAAACAAAATATTTTTTGAATAGAACTTTATAAATGCACTACTACATGAAAATAATCTTATACTATAAGAATAAAAAATATTTTCATCAATTTTAAGCTCGCATAAAAATCTTTGCATGTAAAAAAGAGAATTAGAGATTAAGAAGATTTAATCGATAAATATTGAAATGATGGTTCTCTAATAGATACTGTTTTTTAAACACATCCGTTAAAAGTTTAAGAAACGTGAGTAGTCACGCGGATAAGTGTTTAATGGATTAGGAGATTTGATAAGGTATGAAAAGTTGAATTCCTTCAATGTTAAATAACAAATATTTACCCTGATAAGTAGTTGAAATTATAAATTTTCCAGAAAATCAACCTGCATGTTCAAAATTAACTGCCAGAATCCAAACATTATGAGTTTTTAAAATAAATAAAAATGTCAAATCGAATTAGTCCAGACAAGAACGTAAATAAATTTATGAAAATTATTAATCGAAATATCAGAAATTTTTATTTCAATGTAACATTGGCGAAACCAGTTGAAAAAACTTCCATTGCGATTCAAAAGTCGATTAAAAACAGTGTAAAGCAAATTTCGTCGATCTCGCGCGCCAAGACAATCAACAGATAAAAATCGCGAGACTATTGTAAAACAAGATATTGCTCGCGACTCCTCGCTGCAAAACCTAACAACAAATGCGGCGCGGTAGAATTGCGTTAATCCAAGGCGATTAACGAAGCGCGCCCCATTACCAGGTTTCGCAATAAACGCGCGCGCCTCATCAACAAAACGAAGTCGTCGGCCGCGTCTCGTAAAAAAAACAGTACCGCGATGGTTGCGAGAAACTCGGCCGAGCGCGACTTAAACGATCGAAATTAGCGAAGGCTCGCGGCGCGCGCCTCGTGCGAAAATCGCGCGCGCGCTCTCTTTGTTTTTCTCCACGTGTCGATAGGTATGCCCGTAAAAAGAGAACGCGACTTAAGTTAATCCGTCGGCATTGCGAAAATAAAAGCGGGGCACAGCTGAACTCTTTCTCTCGGCTGTGGACGAATGTTTGCGGATCGACCGATAAGCGGCCCATTTCTTCGACCGCGGAGAAATTTTAAACCGCGCGCGGGACCGCCCCTTCGTATGCGATTCAGCGACGCGCTTATCAGGCGCGACGCGCGGTAATTTCTGCTGGCTGATAAGGGTCTGATCTCGCGCGATCAACGCGAACGAAAGCCCGGGACTTGAGGGATTAATCGCCAGCTCGTGCGCGAGCGCATCTCCTTAAAGCCGAGAGAGATCCGACGGTGTGTAGGAAGCGATCTCAGGTGGAAAGGCCGAGATAAGGCGAGCGAGGAAACGAGCGCGGCGCAATGAGATGGGAAGACGCATTTACGGAAATTTTCGATGAATCTCGCGCGGTATCACGTGCTTCGGTAGGAGCGCACTCGATCGACTGTGAACTGTAGCCAATTACTTTTTTGCGCCAAGAATACGATCTTACGTAAGTATGAAACAAGGTGTACTCGCAAGGAATTTTTCAGAGGAAGCGTATTTTTCAAAGATTAAGTCAGATAATAGCAACACTTCACTTTTATAGTTGCAATTGATTAATAACACTGGATATTTACTTAAATAGAAAGGGTTTTTTACGCGATGGTTTATACCCTAGATGAAAAAACGCGTAATAATGCATTAAATCGCGATTGAGGAAATTGCAATTATCACCTTTAGATAGCCGAACAAGTGCGATTTCTGATTTATTTATAATGTTGCATCTTTAAGACGGCATCTGATTAAATCTTAAATGTTAGCGTATGAATATAAATATCTATTAGAGATGGAAAAATTACAAACAGAATATTAAAAGTATCCATAATGTACATAAATTTAATTTATGGTTGTAAGATACATTTTAAGTGGTATTAAAAATTGAACAGTTAATGAGACAAAGTTATCTAATTTAATTATAAATTCAAAATACACAGACGGGAATTCCTGATGTTGATAACGAAAATAAATACCTCTTACAATGCAATTGAAAGTTTTACCATGAATGAATTATTAATTCTTTTGAATTTTTTTCTGTTATTTTGTTCTGCGTAAATGGGTATTTGCTACTCAGAGAAAGATATTACAAAGGCAAGGCAATATTTCTTGTTAAAACTATTATCAAATTATCTAAATTTGCATTTAAAAAACTTATTACTAAGAAATAAACAAGTAATGAACTATAAATTCACACATTTCTTTTTTTAATATTTTAAGTTTAAAGTTAATCAACTTCAATATTATGATTTTATAATAAAGTAAAAATTATTTAATAACTAAAAACAAATACATTTAAATTTTTGAATGTAACAATTATGACAGTGGGTCAGAGTCTTGGAATTCTCGAACATAATATTCACTCAAGGAGAACCTTGCAGACATTGAGTCTACAACAATTGGCAGATAACAAACACAACGTTATCAAAGAATATTTGGTGATAAATTAATTTCATCCTTTTACTATTCACTTTATCTCGAGATGTACTATTTGTTTGAGATGTTCTCATTTATTAACAAAATCGAGGTGAAATTTTTTAATTTAATTAAAAGCTTGTGTAAACAAAATTTTTTTGCATTTCAATGAAAAAGTTTTAAAGAGTTGGATAAATATTTATTCACGTGTAAACCTTTACTCCAGTAGTAAGAATTCATTATATTTTAAGCAGTCCGATATGAATCACAAAAAAAATACTCTTACACTTTTAACAATATTGGAATATTTTCAAAGCTATAACAAGAACAGGTTATAAGCAAATACTAAATGAAAGCTTTACATAATTTTTAATAGAAGTTTTTATTTCTTTTCTTATCCTACATTAATGTTTTGCATTTGTTTATCAATTATGTTTTTGAATTAAATAGTTTTTAACGATTCACAATAATATTATTAAAATTAAAGAAAATAAATATTTTCGGTATTTGATAAAGCAGATAAGAAGTTTATATTATAAGCAGATGGTAAAATATTAAGATAATAACTTCCTTATTGTTTTTTTCATTTTCAATTAACAAAAAAATTTTTTTTTCATAAACGCATTTGCCATTGCAATATCTTCAACTAAGTACTTAATAAACGACATTTAAAGTCTTAAAGAGAATACACACATTGTTTATATTGATGCCCACGTGACACATTTGATAATCTTAACAAAATGACAATATCTACTGTACTTAACTCTGATCACATATCTAAAACTAAACGATTCTCACAAAAATGCTATAAAATTTCTTACTAAAAAAATTGAGTTATAAATAAGATCCCAGGAGCTTTTAGCACATCTTCATATATTCTGTGGATTATGCATTATCATACTGCACTACTTAATTCGTAGAATGTCAGCCAGTTAGTAACGGCAACTCAATTACATAAAAAAGAAAATTACCTTTCCTAGATGTAATAACAGTACTGTACTGCTTGCTGAAAAGAAAGTTTTAAATGGTTTATTAGCACAACACCAATGGCCCTGTACAAGACCGAACAGGTTTACTTGGCTGAGTATATCTATATATAAACTTACGTCAAGCTACTTCTTGGAATTCTTAGATGCAGCTAACTTTTGATTCTTAAGTCCGCTTTGTTTGTCGACAAAACTCTTGGGCCTTCCGACGGGATTTTTGCGAGCTTTACTTTTCTTCATTGCAGTCGATGGCTTGACCGGCGCTTGCTTCTGACTCGGTGGCTTCTTTGGCTCGTCCTTTTGCTTTTCCCTTCGCAAGTCGGCCATTGTTGGCATTCTGAACCTACCGGAAGCGCCGTTGCCCTTCGTCCGGACGATCTCGTTTTTCTCGACGGCGGACCTGATGTACCTCTTGATGTGGTTCGACTGCCTCGCCATGTCGACGCGGTAAGTAGACGAAACGTACTTTTTGATCGCCTGCAGGGACGAGCCTTTCTTCTCTTGAAGATTCGCGATGGCTTCGAGCACCATCTCCGACGTGGGGGGATGGGCCTGTTTCTTCGCGTTCTTCTCACCTTTTGTTTTTTCACTCGCCGCCTTCACTTTCTTCGTAATGTTGTTACTGCTCTTCTTAGCCATCCTGACTGAATTTGCACGACCGAAAATTGTACGTACTTGACTCGAATTCGTAAATTAAAATGAGCACACAATGTAAGATCGGTATAAAACCGCTGCAGACCTGTTGCAAACGAAGTCGCAAGAGAAAATAAGCCGTTAGCCGTTTTGCCCAACACTTTTGCTCGTTGAGTGCGGACCTCGGAGAGACACCGCACATGGAAAAGCGTCGAACCCTTTTTAAGCTATAATATAATAATATGTATAATACATACTGCATACGCTATACCTAACTATACTAAGTCGAGTGCCGCTTGTTATAAATATTGAGTTCCTATATAAGCTGCCTGTATTATACGTCCTGATTACCACAGACCGCGCAGACTTTGCATACACGAAATGAGACTTCTAAGCGCTGCATTTGAATGCAGTGCATGATGCACAGTTATCTTTTTACCTTTTGAAAAAATTATGCACGGAAAATACTTTTAAAGCCGCAGTTTTTATAAAATTTCATGTTTTTTACTTACTTGTTACATCTTTGTTTTATATAGCGAGGATCTCAATTTAAAAAAACTCGACCTTTCGCAGCGAAAGATAATTAAATAAACAATTTCTTACATATTCGTTAAATATAATTTTATAAGTAAAACCCTACTTAAAAAAATCAGAGATTTCTAATCGAAATTTAAAATGGAATTTTATATAAATTTTTGCACTAACAGTGAACGCGTAATATTAATTATACGGAAAAATCCCTTGCAAGGTGCTCTAAGACGCGTGAAATGCCTGATAGTACATCTTTGAAGTTCACCGCAAGAAACAAGGGCAAGTCGCCGCGCGCGGGCGCAATTCAGGTAGCGGCGAGGGGCCCACGGGCGAGTTGCGGATGCGATGTCGGGGCCCGCGGATCGAGGATGAGCGACGAGGCGGCAGCGCCCTGGACCTCGGGCCTGAGCCGTACTTACTCGGAGCACGCGGACCTTGTGCTCCAGCACTACGATCACCACCGCCGTAGACTCGACGCGCCCAAGTGCACGCGCTCCGGGCCGGAGTTCCGCAGCGAGGCGCCGCCCCGTAACCCGAAGCCTGAGCAAGCCCAAAGCGACGTCGTCAGGAACGATGGCCATCACACATGGTACGCCTACGCTTTACTATGCTCATTAACTACTCTTGTTGATCGCGCGATCTGTACATTTTCAGCCTTTAAGCTTTTTTATGGTGTAAAAACATTTTTTTGGCGAGTGTTTTGGGTACACGTGACTTTTTTTATGATTAAATAATAATTTCTTTACTTTGTCGAAGATTTCTCATTGATTTCAAACTATTTTTTAATCTAACTCAGGTATAAAGTGCAGATTTATTTATTAAATTAACAATTATATGGATAGTTGATTATAAAAGTTGAGTTGTTTATCTCAAATTTTACGTATTACATCAAATTTACAAACAATGAATATTTTAGAAACCAAGTATTCAAAATAATTACCCATAGTTCTAGAGATTTTCTTGAATGAAGTCTTTAAAGGTATTTAAAAAAAATAGGAAAAATGATAAAAAGTCGTGCAAGCACATAAAAAGTATGAAAATAAAGTAAATCCTAAGTTACCATTAGAAATGTATTAGATTAACAAATCTTTATTAGGTAAGTATAACAATTTGTAGCTTTTACGTATTACTTTATTTTCGCTTTTTTCTAGGACCTACATCTTATAAGCTTTCTCCTTCTGTTTGAAAATTCGCAAGAAATGACTGTTGATTTATTGTTAACACTAGGCGAATCTCGTGCACATCGTCAGAGGAGGATCACCAACGGCGGCGCAACGCGATCGAGTCCGGCTGCGGTGACTCGAGCGCACTGCTCACGGCGGAGTTATCGGACTTAAGTTTAACGCAACACCGGATCTACGAGAACGAGCGGGCGATGAAGGTGAGCAGCTCCTCGCTGAGCCACAACACCGTGGCCTCCTCGGTGGAGCGGCGCTGCCGGCTCTTCGACGAGGAGGAGGACGACGAGGACTTCCGGCTCATCGACCTCGACGACGAGGAGCACCCCGAGTACCGGATGGAGGACTACCGCCGCGAGATGGAAAAGTACGTTGCCCCTAGCGCTCCGAGTGTATGCACGCAGTCTCGTTACCTCGCCCTCGAATTAGCGCCAGGCAGGCGACGTCGAGCTCGGGAAGCCACCAGCGGCTGAACGGCACGCCGCTGAAGCGGCAGATCTCGTACGAGGACTGGGCGCGCAACAAGCGCAGCGAGCTACAACGTCGGCGAGACGAGGCGCGTCGCGCCGCCGAGCTGCGCCTGGAGGCGGAGGAGCGGGAGAGGCGCGAGCGCGAGGAACACGAGCGCCAGGAATACGAGAACTACCTGCGCTGGATGGAGCGCAAGCGTAACGAGGAGCGCCAGAGGCGTATGATCGCCGACAAGGAGCTCGAGCTGCAGCGGCGCATCGAGAACGTCGAGGAGCGCGCCAAGGTCGCCAAGAGCATGTGCATCAGTCAGTGGTGCAGAAAAAAGGAGGAGCAACTGAAGGGTGTGCAAAGCTTCAAATTAGAAGGGGACACAGTGGTGCTCGACGATTGTTTCACTTTACAAATTCTCGTTGCTTTTTTGTTGCAGCAACGGAGAAAGAAGAGATGATGAAACGAAAGAAGGCGAAAGAGGAAAAAGAACGAAGACTGCAGGAGAGCATGAAAGCTTACGAAAAGTGGCGCGAGAAAGCAAAGAATGCGCCGCGACCAGCTACGCAAGGATTATTACGTGAATATTGCATTCTTCAGATGCCCGGGTTTTAATAAAGCGTTCAGTAATTTGTCTTTTTCTGTTCGATTTAGCTCACCAAAAAGCGAAACCAGCATTCACTAATCCCACACCCTGGCAACCCCTGGTGGACAACGGCAGTGACGAAGATTCTGACTATGCTAAGCCCGCTGCACCCCCAATACCCTCAGCAAAGCCATCCAGCATATCGATTAAAAATCAACGAAGTAAAAAGGCAAATGTCAGGAGATAAAAGAGTTGCATTCATAAAATCATAGGAATGATATTTAAAACAATGAATATAGCTGTCCGATGTAGACTCTCATTGTCAAAGACTGTCACTTTTTATTTCGGAACGACGTCAAAGCGACGCACGTATTTACACAGATCTTACGCTTATATAAAGTGATCGATCTTGAAACTTCGCTACGTGAATTTATTTAACATTACGCTTCGTTTTTTTTAACCAAAAGATTTTTCGTTGTCTCATTCGTTGAGCAAAATTCCTTTCGCGGCTACGGTTTTGTTCTTTACTTTGCCAGCGACTCCTCTTCGTCTTGGAGCTGCTGTATGTCGGTTTTATTCATGAAGTAGTAGGACGGCTGTCGCGATCGCTTAAAGGAAATAATTTAAAAAATCAATATTTTAAAAGCAAACACAATGAAATAACAATATGAGTGTCGCTTACCAGATCTTTTTGCACTCGTTTCGCTCCAGCCTTTATCAAAATATTGCTCATATTTTCCACCGAAGGCACTCCCATCGCGTAGTGCAACGCAGTCCTTTCCAACTGTAAAGGAAGCAAATAAGATGCCTAGCACGTAGCAGCAATTTGTACATTAGAGACAGAGTCGGGACTCACATTATCGCCGATTTGCAGAGTCTCTGGATAATTTTTGGCAATGTACCGGACGATGTCCTCGTGTTCCCGCAGCACAGCAATGTGCAGGGAGCTCCGACCGGTCGAATTCTTCCCCAGCGCCAGGAGCCTTGCGCCCTCGCCGTTCATTTCCATGAGTTCGCGTACTTTCAGCGCATTTCCTGTTCTTATGGCATGGTGAATCTGATTCCTCAGCTCCTGCAGCCATCTATTCGATTAGCATCGCGTCTCGTTTGCAATTTGTAATTATTTTAATCACTCACCGTATACTTCTTTATTGACTTGAGGAACTCGACTGTAGAAGTGTTACCCTCCTCCTCGGCAATCTGCAGTATGTTTTTGCCCTCATCTTCGGTATCCAGTATATGGTCGTACCCCTCCATCAGCAGCTCGACCAGTTTGTCTGTCTCACCTACAAATACCGTAATAGTTAGTAAATGAAAGTAAACACCCATGCGTCAATTAACAAAATTGAGTTCTGCATACCTCGCGCCGCGAGGTAAACGACGAACCGATCGATCTCCTGGACGTTTTCGGGATTGTTCGAGATCTGAGCAACGTCCCTGCCCGTTCGATAGAGCGAGTCTCTGTACGCGATGTTAATCTGCCTTTCCTGCAAAAGGTGGTAGAGACCATCGTTCGTGTGCGTGCGGTTGGCCGCGTAATGCAGTGTCGTTTGGCCGTTTTCGTCCTAAATCGAATCCATCAATTAATTTAAAACCTTACACTTTCGAGCAATCATCTTTTGAGAATTTTCATGAATAAAAATATGTACCCTTTCTGTCTCTGCGAAAAGTGATTCCGGAGCGTCTAAATCTGGACTTTGAGGATATCCGTCGTCGTCGTTATCTTGATTATCCTCTTGGTTTTCCTCCTCGCCCCTTGTTTCTTCCTCGGGGATTATCAAAATATTCGATTCCTACAGATAAAAAAATGATTACCTCGTTATATTTTTCAGTTAAACGACATCAATTATAATGCTCTGTTTAATATTACTTCGGCGCTATCGTTTGGCTTGTCCTGATTGGCAAAATTGTATAAATAAGTCGCCAGATACGTAACGGGATCCTTTGGTCGAGTGGTTGCTACTTCCGTTAAACCTTTTATCAGCGGATCGCCCAGAGCTGCGAAAATTCAACATCAATACAAAATCCATTAAATCCTAAGTATAAATAAATTGAAAATACTTCGAATTTTTACTCACACGAAGCTAAGTACTGGCCCTCCTCGTCTTGAAAAATTTTGAGATCTGAAAGGTACGTAGACTTATGTTTTAAAACTATCTTTAAAAAAATCATTGATTTAGTGTGTACGTAAAAACAGTAACATATATAAAAATACAAAATAAAAACAAACTAACAAGCCACAAATGTGCAGTTAACGATTAATACACTTAGAAAATGAAATTGGCCATGGCCAGGCAAATTATAAAGGTACAGTACTGTGAACGAAGGATGCAATTACATGAAAAATGCACACGAAATAATAGCAGGCTTGGTCGCATTGGCATCGTTAAAAAAAGGCATAGCGTCGTTCAGCAATTGAGCAAATACATATTTAAAAGGAGCATCCGCAAAGTTTGTGACTTCAATTATCCATTTATTTTGAGTACAAAGTCGCACGTACTCCAATATAAAATGAAAGGCTTAAAATACATATGTGTGTATGTATGCATGTATGTATGCATATGTATATACAGTTCGGTATTACATTTAGAGTTTTTAATTATAATTTTTAAATAAAATTGCGAAGTGGTACATCTACGATAAAATTACCAAATAATAATTAATAAATGCGATAGAACGACAAATCTTACGATTCTGATAATAATATTTACTTGAAAGTATTAAGTGTATAATTAATAAAAAAATTAAATTCATCTACTTTACACTTTTCTATAAATAATTGTTTTTAGTCAAACGTAGAAGTTACACTTCGACTATAGTAAAAACATCAAATTGGAAAGATATGTGCTGCGTCACATTTATTGATTAGTGTAGATTAGCTCGGTGCGAGTGACATACAACGAAGAGGACGTCGATAGTCTGTCACCATTTTTGTGCATATCAAATTTTGGAATCGATTTAATTTTTTATAAGCCACTTGAGGAAATTAAAAATTTAGCGCTTAAAGTTGAAAATTATACTGCAACTCCCTACAAACAGCTCATCTTTAATTTTATTCATAACAACGCGAGAATGAAAGATGGAAACGGATGTATTTTAAAGAAAAAATGACAAATCTTTTGAAAAATGCATATGGTGGCAAATTATCGAGCCGCTAACAAATATCGAATAGAAAATCTAATCTCTTATGTGTGTTACTAACCCGAAAAAAGTCGCTAGTCCGTGTCGAGCCCTGGGAAAGCCAGCTGCTCGCCTACTAATCCCCCGAAAGATCAGAACCGAACCGCAGGAATCACACATCTTTCCAAATTGATGAACGTCTCTGTATCTCTCGCAAATCACGCGCGTCAAATTCTTTTTACATTTTTCGACATTCCCTTTTTTTTTTACTTATCATTGCTAATTTATATTAAAGTTTCTCAACAATTGGCTAACGAATTACGACAGATTACAATCAGTCGAGAGCAATGGCGCTCCCGAAGATGATCAGAAGGAGCTTCCTTCGGCGATTGACTTAATACTAAGAAAAGGTGCGGCGGCCCCATAAAGTAGAAGCTTGTA
Organism: Eurytoma adleriae; assembly: GCA_900480045.1. Taxonomy (NCBI): domain Eukaryota; kingdom Metazoa; phylum Arthropoda; class Insecta; order Hymenoptera; family Eurytomidae; genus Eurytoma; species Eurytoma adleriae. Next base: position 137,276 of record UXGC01000051.1, on the reverse strand, counting down.
GAAAATAATCGCGCAGGCAAAAGTAACAACGATGAATCGACTATTCATTCCTGGAGCTGTGTAGAAGAAACGAAGAGTCGAGTCTCCGTGGCGCGTCAGTCTTGTGTACAAAGAAGTACTGGAGCGAGGCTCTCGAGCTAGCTAGGGTCTTGTGCGACTCGACCCGGACAACCGGCGCCTCTTGAAGATATTAGCGATGACGTTGGCGATCTTCACAGAGCTGTTGAGCGCCACCTCCTTCTCGAGCGAGAGCACATTGATGACGGCCCGGTCGAAGTCGTAGTAGGTCTGCAACTCGCCGACCGAGAGGCTCGTCTGATTGCCCAGGCGCACGGTGTCCCGGCGCAGCGTCGGGTGTATCCTCAGACCCCGAACGACGCATAGGTGCTTCAGGTCCTCGGGCTTGCGCGCCAGCCCGGCGAGCTTGACCACCAGGTCGAAGCGCAGCGTGTTGCCGATGGCGCACGGCCTGGAGGTGAGGAAGCCGAGCTGCGGGTCGCGCCGGAACTTCAGCAGGCGGTCGAGGGCAGTCATCAGCCGGGCGAGGCGCAGGTACGCCCGGCCGACGAGGCCCGGCCTCTCCTCGGCGGTGCAGCAGATGACGCGCACGTGGTCCTGCACGTTCACCCAGACGGCGAGGTCGTTCGCCGCGGCAACGTAGACCCCGCGGCCGTAGGGCCAGTGCTTGCCGTGGAGACGGCGCTCGTCGGTGTTCTCGCTCTCGGTGATGGGCAGCAGGAGGCCCGAGGCGGCCAGGCGCTGGCGCACCTCGTTGAACGGATCCATGATCTCGCTGAGGGTGTAGTAGGTGCCGGGCTCGTCCTCGCTCGAGCCCTCGGCGAGGATGCAGCTGAGCTCGGGTCCGATGAGCACGCCGGTCACTATGCGCTCCAAGTCCTCCAGGTCCCTGATGCGCATCGTCAGCGGCAGCTGATGATTGACGAGGTTTCGCGTGCACTCTATCACACCTGCGAGGACGTACTTGCCGGAGGGATCCAGATCTCGCGACTCCAGATACTTGACGGTCTCGAGGACGTGCTGCTCGCGGGGGTTCGACGTGGGTCGTTCCTCATCGTCGTCGTGGTAGAAGCGGGCCGTCGGCTGGTCCGGTAAATCGCCCGACGTCGACACGCAGTGCAAGTCGCGGATCAGCGGGTCCAGCAGCTCCGCGAACACCACGTAGCTCTCGAAATCCGGCACGACTACGTTGCCCGTGAAGTCCTCGTCGTAAGAGGCGACAGACAGTCTACCCGGTTTCCCAGTTTAATATACGTTATTTTTTACGCATCCTTGCAGCCATATCACTTAAAAGTTTCGCGCTAGCAGTTATTTAAATAAAATCATGGCTTTCAATACCAAAGATATTGAGTTACGCTAGCACCAATTTAATTTTAAGTAATTTGGCTGCAAAAGCGCATCACCCCTTCGTTTATTTCATAAATTCATTGGAAAGTAATTTTCAATTTTTGAGCAAATTTGGAGTTAATCTGAATATGAAGATTTTTTTACATTGATATTCATTAAAATTCAACAATGTAATCAAAAGCAGCTTAAAGCGATAAAGAAGCTAAATAATAAATAAGCTTAAAATAAAGAAACCACAGTAAAAATAAGTAAAATATAAATATTGCAAGTTCAAGATTATAAAATCCAAACGTAATAAAGCCTATTCTCTATTATTTTTTCGTATCAATTAACAATTTACGGATAAGATTTTCATTGTTTGAAGCGTTCTTGGTTGATTAGCCTTCATTGATTATTCAATTGGCAATTTGAAATTACATCAGCAATTACTTTCCTTATTACATTTGGTCCCGAAATCTTCATATTTGTAAGCCTATAGTATATAAAAAATAGATAAAAAATACTCTCTTCAAATTTCAAAATGGTGAATGGTAAAAATATCTACTGAAATGTTCAATCAGCCATCGCAAAATAACGAGAAATATAAAATGTACTTTAAAGTAGGTTCTAATGAAATGCAGTAAAGCAACGCGAAAAAGCTCAATCGAATAGACAAGGGCGGCAGCTCTCTTATACTTGACGCGAGACGAAGGGGTTGAGGCGCCAAGTGGACCTTCGGGTGCGTAAACGTTTGCGATAAATGTTATAAAGCCCGGGGAGGGTAGGGCGCACCTCCGTTCGCGCACGTTAACGTTGCCCTCCTCGAGGCTGCTGTTGCTGGCATAGGCGTTGCTGTATTTTTTCAAAGCGGGCCAAATGACGTCAAATAGATTGTGATCCATGCAGGTCACGCGGTGCTTGATAGCCTCGAAGACCGACCGCCTGAGGCAGCGGCCGAGCAAAGTACCGGCGGTGCTGCTGGCGGCGCCGCCGCTGCTGCCCGTCGCGCTGCTCGCCGCGGCCGGCACGGAGCTCCGCCTCCGGGCGGTGCCGCCGCCTCCTCCTCCCCCGCCGCCTACGCCGCTCGTCAGCAGCCGGAAGCAGCGCTCCAGCGTCGCCAGGGTCTCCGGCTCGCTCACGTCGCGTCGCGCCGACGACTTGTCCCCGCCCGGGACTGCGGGTATCGCGCCGATTTTCAGTTGCAATTTTTTTTTTATTCATGGGTTGGTTTTTTTCGTTTTGTTTTGTCGGTTGGTTAATGGCGATGCAGTGGCAGTGATTGATGGCGACGAGCGATGAGTCGAGAGAATGAAAACAGTAAGAGACAGAATTGTTATTACAGATAAAGTTTGGTGGTATCGAGTGAGTTGTGAAATGGCGCGAAATGTATTTGTCCATGTGTGATGTTTTTTACATTATGCTTGGTCAATTGGGAGGAGAACAGGGCATTTATGAATTTTGTGGTTGTGTATAGAGCTTTTTTTCAATGCGCATTTTAATGGTATTTTTCCTTCCATTTGACCAGTCATGAGTGATTCAGGTTTATGTTAAAACATTTTTTGCAAAGGTCCTATGAATTATAAAACAAGTATTAGATAGCACATACACGAATCGCATAACATCTTGAAAATTGCAAAAAGTACTCAAAATTTTAATTTACAAAAATAATTTAAAAAAAAAAGCTATTTAATCTCACATAACACTCACGTAATAAACAAACACTAAATCGATAACAATGTTTTGAACCGTAAGGACGATATAACAATAAAAATATTGATAAACAATAAAACAAGATTATAGATTATTTTATTCTCTCTGTATGAGCTTCCTTCCTACGGAATGATATGTTATGATTCAAGACACAAACCGTGCCGACTAATAAAATTTACAAGTGTCGAGAGACGTAGCTAAAGTTTGGTGCACCCCCAAAACTATTATGATGTTTCTAATTTTGCTATTAATTACCTTTGCTATCGTGTGTTGAGAAAAAATTATTTATCTAAAAATTCCATACTTTTTTTAATCGCATTAGAGAAGAACTTTTAACAATATAAAAAAATACAGTCTATCTATAATCTATGTTGCCTCAAGAGCCATCATACTGAAATAAATATTGTGATTTCAGAATAGCGTAAACGTTGACTCTGCAACTACTTCTAACTCTACAAACTTGCACACCCAGATGAAGTAATTCTATTTTTCCGAATGAATTGTTATGCGAAAAAAGTGTCATTGAATTGTAAAAAAAAGTATTGAAAATTTCAATAATTTCTTCTCGTAAAATTTAGTGTTCAGTTCGAAGTGTAATACATGTGTATATTGTATAGACATTTCTCTCAAAATTGAGAAAAAATCATAGTTAAACATTTGGATTATCTAAAGAAAGAAAATAAATAAAAATCAAATTAATTGAATGTCAATTCAAGAAAATTTAATACATTATCATTGATAAATGAATGAATTAATGGACATTAAAATAGTGCCGATATATTTACTGCACTTAATTACGAAATTTGTTTAACGAATGATATTCATGTGTTAAGAGTTGTTACTATTGCAACCAACGATTAAAGTGAATTCGTACCTTTGTCCTCGAGCAACTCATCTGCCAGCGTTTCCGATGCGCCGAAGTCACGCAGTAGCTGTTTATGCGACAAATCCTCCTGGTTGTGTTTGTAGTAGTCTGCTTTTTGGCCGAACTGCTCGCCAATCGAGAAAACGTATTTTCATTAAAACATATTTTCATCATTTGCATCTTAAAATTAAATTTAAGTATAGTTGATACGTAAATCGCAAGCTCCGGCCACTAAATAATTCATAACATACTTGCGATGTGTTTCTCGTGTATAATTTAAAAAAAAAACACCTGAAATAAAACTTTTTGCGGCCTGTTACTTTAATTGTTCAGACTATAATAAGTACTGGTTCTGCGTTTTTCAGTTCAATTATTAAAAACATCGGTTTAGACTCGCAGACTATGACCTTGTTCGAAAAATTGGAATAATAAAATTTCTTAGATTTCTATTAAATTTTAAAAGAAACTATAGTAATTTTTGCAATAAACTATTCCAATGTTTCCAACAAGGACAGTCTGTGAGAACTTTTAAGTAGACTATTATAATTTTGAATAGAACTTTTTTCTCCGTATAAAAAAATGGTCATGCGTGCCTAGAATAATGGTCGTAATACAAAATGCGTGGGTTTTCCGTCATTAATTAATCGTTTTTTATTTTGTGGATACTTCCGCCATGACTTAACATAAAATGAACAATGAGTAAATTGTGTCAATCGAATTGATCCACATTAATCTTAAAAATGTGTTGCGATTGGGAGATTGTTCTATATTATATATACGCACAAAGCTATCGTGACTCGATTTCAATCTTTAAATTTACCTACGCACTTTTGAGAAAGCATAAAAAAGTATGTCGTGTATATAACGAATCGGGGCATCACTTACATTGTCCTGAACGAGTGGATTCGCTCCAAGGTGCAATAGAAGGTTGTAGTAATGCCCGTTGTCGGCGAGGGTTGCCGCGTAATGCAGCGGCGTCCTGCCATCCAGGTCCAGCGCGTGCGCCGTCTCCGGGAACCTCCCAGCCAAGTACCTGTCGCAGATGTTAGACGCTTATTTTTAACATTCGAAAAAGAGCAATTTTTATTTCTCGATAAATAAATGAAAATAAATTGTTTTTCATTGACGCGAGTTAATTGTTAATGTAAAACTATATTAAATAACGAAGGATTTTTTTATTTTTCTTCAACATTTACGGGTGTATACGATAGAACTACCGCATCTAATAAAAAAAAGTGCTGCGTTATCGTGCGAAGCATCTCAATGATAACATTTCTATGTCGACTGACTATTTGAAAAGCTTGCATGTCTAATACCGAATTGAATGTACAGTTACTACCCTTGTGCTTGCATAACAAATGAAAGAGCGACTGATGAAATAACAATTTTAAAAAGGAGCTCCTTTTTTTCAAGTACAAAGATCAGTACGGTTCGCGCTGCCGTAACGATAAAGTACAAAGCTTCGCATTCTCTTGTGCAAAATTTTCCATACGATCCAACAGACCTCACGATGGGCGTGTGTCCGAAGATGACGGCGACGTGAAGCGGCGTGGCTCCGTGGGGCGAAGAAGCGTCTTTCGCGATAGCGAATTTACGCCGATCCAGGGATATCTGCAGGTCGCGCAGGTTGCCCTCCCGCGCGGCATTGTGAACCGATCGTATTTTAGTCTGGAACGAAGGAAATCACACGTTTAAAACATAGGTATTTATTTTCTCTTCGGTAAATACAGCAAATTAGTCTTGGACGTTGATGGAAAAGCGCCAGAGTGAATAAACGTTTTTTCCTTATTTACTAATGACGCTTTGATTGCAATTTTATCGATCTTAATTGCAGAGGTTTTATTCAACCGTGTGGGTATGAAGTGTAAACTGTTGTTTCAAATTTTCGCCTTCAAAGTCTAACACGCTAAGCAAAGTAATAATTTGCTTTTTTACAGCCTTAACTCCATAGGTAGCCTTTTTTCCTGTAATTACTAGAATTATCCGTCTAACAAAACTGCTTTAACAGCAACCGCATGAAAAATAAAACACGCGGTAAGCCTCCATAATCAAAGAAACGGAAAGATGAATTATAAACAAAATATAAAAAAAAATGTGAATATCAGTACCATATAAGCCGGCACGTTGTCGATGAAAGCCTGCAGCTCAGGATTGCTGGAGTGTCTGCCGACGAGGCGATGACCCTCGCCGGTGAGCACGAGAGCGGCTAGCTGCTCCATGGTGCCGTTCTCCAGTAGCTCGGTGGTCTCGTCGTCCATCGCCGTGCCATCATCCTCCCCCTGCTCCTCTCCGGCCTCCCCCTCCTCCGCCGGCGCCTCCTCCTCTTCCTCTTCCGGCTGCTCTTCCTCCTGCTCCTCCTGCTCGGCGGGCTGCTCGGCGTCCTGCGCCTCCTCCGCCTCCTCCTCCTCGTCGCCCGGCGCCGGCTCCCCGACTAGCACCTGCGGAACATCACAGCGCCGAAGCTTCGCTCAACTGGCCCTCCTCTCGAGCGTGGGAGACGAGGGGGTGCCTCGGCCGCTACTGTCCCGCGCGATTTTTCCCGCGGCCGCGAGCACGTATACGGACGGCGCGAGCGCGGCTCGATGCCGATCGATCGCTGGCGCCACCCCCGCGTACGCCGATGCTCCCGCGCGTGTGCTCTTAGCGCCCTTCGTGTCCCATCGATCGCCGGAAGTAAAAGCGCGTCCCCGCCGCGGGTGATGACACACGCGTGTTGCGAGCGCGGTTATCGCCCGGGCGACTTTCGCGCGCACCACCCTGCCCCCCAGCGCACGGGGGTGCTTGACCCTCCCCCGCCTATTCGATTCGGGTTGGTTCGCTTGTTGCGCCTTAATCTTTCAAGAAGAAACGCCTCCTTTTCACCTCCACTCGGGGCGCCGAGGTTTGCCATTGGGAGTGCGCGAACGCCTCGCGTATAAGTTCCTTTTTCTTTTACGATCTTTTTTTTTTCGTTTTTTATTTAAATGAGTAAAGTGCTATTTTACGAGTTTTATACTTTTTGCTCGACCCAATGTCGCCTTCTATGTTTTGGAGCACGAAAGGGTACTCGTCCAATTAAATTTGAATTAAATTCAGAGGCAGTGAACAGCTTAAACATTAGTGCTTAAATAAATAATCTTGAGATCGATACAACCGACTCTATTTCTTTACAAATTTAGAATGTCGATTTTCACGTCTTTCGTGGCTTTTGGCCTAGCATCGATTTTTGCCTCAATCAACTAAATGAACAATTAACTGTACGCCGCAAGGCTCCTTTTATTTATTTATGAGCGAGGTGAACGGATTTCAACGCAGCATTTTAAAGAAAATCGATTGCAAGAAATGCTCGTTTGCGATGTTCGTTTATTCAAAATTGTAGTTTTCCTTTCTTTTATTTTTCCACTTAATTATATTGTGCTAAATTAATTTCAAACTTTAATGAAAATCTAAAATTTTCCAATAAAATTTATGTATCTTGACAGATTAATAGATGAATCGTTAATCCCAAATACCCAAAACATTGGTTTCGAAGGACTCACCATGTCAATGAAATAGTATTCTATCTTCGGTCTTCTTTACGCACAAATTAGTGCAATTGAACAAAATGATATTCTTTACAAAAAGTTTAAATAAAACAATAAGTTTAATTTCATCATTTATAAACAAATAATTATGCAATGAAATAAATGATATGAAACTAGTATATACGCTAATACAGTAAATATTCTGTTAAAATGAAATAACCGTTCATCCAAATAATAAAGTTAAAAATTTATTTGCCCCGAAATTAAATTTTCATTAACTTTGAAATTAAAAAATGTATTTTCAATTAATAGTCAAAATATTAGAATTTACTGAAAAATAATCAGTTCAACATTTTTCTCAGAATTAATATGATACATACACAGTACATCCTTTACAAGTCGCAACTTTTAACTTCTAAACAATTGAATTTTTTTTAACGTACTGACAAGATACAATTTAGCTATTAATTGAAAATTTCGTGATCAAATAAATTATGATGCAATTAACGAAAATACAGTGTACGAATGAATATTGAAAAATGAGCTGTACATGGTAAGGAGTATGTTAAATATTAATCATGTACAACAGTTAAATATAATCATACGATTTATTGTGTCTGTAAATAGTGTATATACAAAACATAAAAATATCAGTTTATCGAGTGTCCATTTCATTTCATTCAATAATTAAGCGTGCTAGTTGTTTTAAATTAACATACTTCATTTAATTGTTTCGAGTATTTCTTTAAAAATAGTTTACATTAATCTAACTATAAGTGATATAATATAACATTTAAATTAAACTATTGTATTCGTACTTACACAAAGCTATGGTTCAAGGCGGAATTGAAAAAGTAGTATGTAAGTGATAAGGTGTGACATCAAAGTGTGCAAACGTTTACTTTTTTAAGAAATACTCTATGGGATTTGCACGTGAATCTTTGCGTACTAGACAAGTGATACATCAATATTTTGAGTGTAGATGTTGCACTGACATAAAGTTTATAATTTACAGTACATATTCATTGCTACAACGAGTAAGGAAGATAAGTATTTTTATATCTTCACATTGAAGGCCTCAATGTAAAAGGGGTCAACCAATTTGTTTCCCCTTACCGGAGAGATACAATGCAAAATCATGTTTAAAAATATTCAAACATGAATTGTCATATGTCAAGTTCATATTCTTTACTGAATTCTCTCGATTAGTCAGTTAACATTGTAGCTGCAATAATCAAGATTGTCGATAAAACGTCACGAAAACAGAGAAAGACATACACTCACCTACATAACACACCTACATACACCTAAGCCTTTATCTACTGCAACAGCGATATGATCTTGCTCGCGAACGACATATTCTTTGTTTCTTTTTTCTCTCTAAAGGCTAAAACTCGTTCAATCTTCTATCTCTCATTAAACGAACACAATTCACATTAAACTGAACGGCTAGAAAAACGAAGCGAGCCTACACAATAAAAAGTCTTGTCATTATTTTTTTTTATCTCGACTGCTGCAAAGCTTTTACATATTGCAATACAATTGATCGGGCAACTCCATGTCAAATCGCAAATACTATACGTTGCGATTAAGTAAATAGGGTGGTGTGGCAGCTGGGACCGTGGCTCGCTCTCGGTCGCAGTTCCTTGGACTGACTGTACGACAACGCTTGCTGGGGTGGTGCTTTGTTTTTTTTAATCGTTTCTAACCTGTTCCTCGTCGTTGGGGGTGTTGCCTAAACCAGAGTCGGCCTCCTCCTTCTCCTCCTCGGGCTCCGCGGACTCTGTTTCCTCGTTTTCGGGTGCGACCTGCGTCTCGCCGGTCTCCTTGTCGGTACCTTCGGCTGCATCTCCTTCGGTTTGCTCGGCCTCGGTTTCTTCCACGTCTTCTGCCTCAGCCTCGGCTTCTTCTACGCCTTCTTCGCCTTCAGCCTCATTCTTGTTTTCCTCGGTGCCTTCTTCAGCTTCAGCTTCCTCAGCACCTGCTTCAGTATCTTCAGCACCTGCTTCAGTATCTTCAGCACCTGCTTCAGCTTCAGCCTCGGCTTCCTCGACGCCTGCTTCAGCTTCAGTCTCGGCTTCTTCCGCACCTGCTTCAGTCTCGGCTTCAGCTTCCTCCGTACCTGCTTCAGTCTCGGCCTCGGCTTCCGCCGTAGCAGCTTCAGTGTCTGCCTCGGCTCCCTCCGCACCTTCTTCTGCTTCTGCTTCCTCGGCTTCTTCTTTTACCTCGGTTTCATCTGTGCCAGCTTTTGCTTCGACCTCCTCGTTGTTATTATCATCAGCCTGTCCTTCTTGATCGGCATTGACCTCAGTCTCTTCCGGGTTATCTGCGGCTTCATTCTCAGTCTCTTCAGTGGTTTGTGGCTCTCCTGATTCCGCTTCTCCAGCCTCTTGTTCCTCAGATTCCACTTCAGCTTCGGGTTCGGGTTCAGCCTCATTTTCGGCCTCAGCTTCAGCTGATTCGCCTTCTGGTTCTGCTTCCGGTTCTACCACTGGTTCTGCTTCTTCTTCTGGTTCTGCTTCTGCTTCAGCTTCGGCTTCATCTTCGCCTTCAGCTTCGGGTTCTGGTTCGGGCTCAGCTTCCTCGGTACCGTTCTGCTCCTCTTCGACGTTCTCGATCTATTTTTTTTATTTAAGGGATAGTTTGTGTTCGTAGTATGACAATAAAAACACGGAAAAAGGTAAAATACTCAGACAGGAATTTTTCGTCTTTCTTGCAGAATTAACATACTTTTACAGCGTTATCAGTAGAGGTTCCCATCTTAAAAAGCAACTTTATTTAAATTTTGATTGCGCTAAGCGTACGTGTATCTCGCAACTGGAAAGTTAAAGTATAATTGTATTTGCTTTACCACAAAGAGTAAAAAATTAAAAATTATTTACTAACGTTAAACACTAAACTATTTCCTAAGTAATTTTATTTCAAAATTTATACGAGGAACTACAGTGTAATATAGATAAAAAATGTTTTTTAATTATTTTATTTTATCGACAACCTTATAGAACACATTTTAATATTAGAAAAAAAAAAGTAAAATAAATTTTTTTAGCTTTGTTCTTGGTCGAAAAAATGCATATCCTTACTACAAATATATTAATATAAAGTTAGTATAAAAATTCGTCAATAAATATATTAATTATAAATTTTATGTCTCTTAAAAAGCTTTATATGTATTATTATATATATTTACAAATTATTAATATTGTGACGTTAAAATTAAGCATTATTGTATGTACAAAGCTTGTATTGTATTGCAAAATGAAGTTCTTAACGTAATTAATGTCTGATTCAGCATATGATAATTTATTTTCTTGCGATCTAATTGATGTGATTATATGTAATGAGTCAAAAATAAATAAATAAATAAATCACTGTAGTACCTCTCGAAAAAAAAATGAAAATGATTGAATGTCATTACTCTAATAGAAATTACGAATAAACTAAATAATTAAATGGTCAATTTATACAACTATTGATATTAATTTGGTTTAGTATTTCTTTGTAACTAATAAACTGAAACAAAACAAAAAAACCAAAAGAATGACAATTATACTTCTACGACGAAAAAGAAAACAGAAAGACGAAAATTTTCTTTGTTTATCGTGGTTTTCAGGATAAAATAAAATTGCATTAAGTGCGAATGGATGTTATGAAAAAGTCAATTCTACAAAAATAAATTGGTCAAACCAATTACTAATGAGTGCTTATATTAAGTGCACTAGTCATTGCTTTAACTATTTTTAAAATGCGTTGTGATGGGTTAAAAAATGGATCAAGGATAATTAATAAATTAATTTATATGTGATGAATTTCTTTGCAATTTAAATAAAGTCTCATGCTTTCTCGAATAGATTGCCTATTATACAACTCCTATTTGCTACTATTCATTTTGTTAAATACATGCATAAAAAGTTAACTGCATTAAATTTGTATATTTATAAATTTCGTAAGGGTCAGTGAAAGGAGTTCCGTAATGCAAGTATAAAAATATGAAATAGTTTTATATACAAAAAAGAAAAAAAATTATTGATAAAAGAAAATATTACTACTTTCAGCGATAAAGTATAACAAATTTAAAAACAGATAACATTCTCAGAGCAAGCAGAATAGAAGCTAATAATTAGGTCAAAAAGTAGATTAATGAAACTTAATGACTCAAATGTCAATTATCATTATTTATTATCACTACTCAGTAAACTGGATATTAAGAATATCGAATACAGCAAGAGACGATAGAATATGAGAAATGTCTATCGTTCAACGTATAATACGTCGCCATCATATAAGTGACTCGAGATTCTTATATCTAAATATCCCTGAACTACAAAATTTGCCGCTGATTGCAGCCTCTAATGCGACTGTCTATAATAATGAGCAAATGATGAAAATAACGTTGGGAGCCCTCAATTGACGAGAAAGTAGGAGACTTTTTCAATGTGGTGGTCGGTGAGGGTGAGCAGCTGCGCCTCGTGGGCCTCTTGGTTTAATACCTCCGGTGTGACGATATCATCGGTGAGCTTGGCGGATTCGGCACTACCGAAAGCGCTGTCATCGTCGGCATTGTTGCTCGTGCGTTTCATCCGCGGCACCGGATGACTCGGGTCGATTATCCGCCAATCCCAGTGCCGTGGGTAGTTCGAGCCAGAAACCCGCGGTGCCTCCGGGACCATCACCAGACTCGTCAAGTCCACGTCTGCTGGCCGGTTTTTGTAGAACGCTGCTGTTTTCGATCTCTATGAAAGAAACGATGCCGCATCGTAATGACAGTGACTGTCTCAAATTGAGAAGTTGATGTCGTTAAAGAAAAATAATTGTTTAACGATTTTTTTTTCTTTTAACGATTTTTATGAAATGATCGTAAGTTTCGTTCATTTAGAGAATAAAAATAAAATAAATAGGACAGTATATATAATATTGAATTTTAGTTGCATGTGACTCACTACTAGCTAACTATTACTACTGCGACGGACATCAATTGTACATCTGTATCGATTGACAGTTTTAAAATATTTAAAATGTATAATTGAAAATGGATAGCCGCGCAATCAATTGCACATTGTATGTATTCTGCGACGGGATATATTTAAGGCAAATGAAGGTAAAAATAAATTAAACAGCGAATTAAATAGCAGTTATAAAACATATCTCACGTGATCGATTTTGCTTTCATCGGCGCCATACTCCACCAGCAAGTCGTACATGATCCCGCCGTCTCTGCAGACAGCCGCATAATGGAGCGGCGTTTTTCCGTCATTGTCCTGTGCATTGACGATGGCTGGGTAGCGATCGAGGATCTCCCTCGCTATTTCCACATAGCCCAAACCGGCAGCCTGAAAATGGAATTGACGCGGTAGCCTCGATAAAAAATGTTCACTATAAAACTACCCGCTAAAGGCTTTCTATCGCGGTTCTTGAGGAGACACGCTAAAGTGCACCGCTAATTGTACTATAAGCTTTGACGAACTTGAAGATTGAATAATGACGTGAAATTACCTTGTGGAGTACGTTAAGGCCGTTACTATCTTTGCTACTCAAAATTATCGGCGACACTGGCTCTTGTACCTTTTTCCTCAACGTTTCGATGTCGTTTTTTATGGTTGCCGTGTGGATGTCCTTAATCGTACCCTATAGATTTTATTTTAATGTAATTGTTATAATGTCTTTTTCAACTGTCTATAAGATTTTTCATTTTATTTGTACGTACCATAATGAAAGGCACCGCTTCGAGAAATCGCTTTACACGAACATTGTTGCTCGTTTCGCACCGAAGCTTTGAGCCGTGACCCTCCCATAGTACGTGCTGAAGTTTCCCGATGTCTCGATTGTGGATCCATATTCTGATATTTGACGGTTTAAAGTCGAGACCTAAAAGAATATTTTTTTATAGAATTACTTATGGTTATTTATGGATGGAAATTATTTTTTGAAAAATAAAAATTAATTATTTTTTCTATTTGATTACTTAATTCAATGTAATTTTAATGTTTTAAATCACGTTTACATCCAACTATCAAAGTTCTCAGAAAAATTATTTTACTGCTAATAGTCACTATACATATATCGGTTTTCACTTTCTTCGTAATTAGTGATCCATTAAGGTCACAACTGTAATCGTCGGAATAGAAATACAAAGAATTATGTAGAAAGAATATTTAATGTATGCGAATAAAAAACTTCTAGTCATTAACAAAGTTACAACGTTTCACGTTTTAAGTTTTTTCTTTTAATGATAATTTACGCAAAACACTTTTTACAAAGGTATTGTATCTAATTTTACTATTTCTTTAATGTTAGTATATGACCGGTAATTTATCTTTACTAAAAAAAAGGATTTTGTGATGTCAATATATTCCAAGCAGATAAAGGGTCATAAACATATATGAAAATAGGTCATTGTAATGAAGGAAGTCGCAGGGTCTTATAAAAACAAAGGGAAATGAGTGCCAAGCACTCGATTAAAGTGAAAAACTGAGCAGATGAGAGTTTAGAGAGACTTGCCCCTTCCTCGATTAAAGTGGTTTTTCACTCGTCACCATTATCAAAGAATAAAACATAATCTGCACTCGAATTATCAGCAACAAATAAAAAGAATTTCAAGCAATCCAAACACCTGAGACAAAAAAAACAAAACGCGTTATAAAGTATGCAAAGAATTAAATTCTGGAAGACAATCGTAAAGCACGCAATAGAAAGTACAACGTTAGGTCGTTTCACGCAAGTATATACCGGTCGCGTCGCCGCGCGGTTTTCCCATGTCGCTCCGAGCAGCAGCAACAGCAGCGGCGGGCGTACGTGCAGGTGACGCGACGCGCTTCAGGTTCGGCAGCTCGCGGGCTTCTGAGCCGGGCACCCACTGCGGAAATCGAATGGACCTGCGGATTTGCCGTGCGCGCCGGGCATGCAGGCGTGCGCAAACAGGAGCCCTCGCTTATCCTGTCGATCACGCCTCTCTGTTTGCCACCCCCGGTGCACCCGTCACGTAACCGAGCGTCCCGGGCTCTCGCTTTGCTTCTTTATTTTTCTAGATTAGTGTGAAATATCGATTGAAATGCAATGAACAGTTTCTGCTCGGCGGGCTGCGTACAAATATGATACGACTCATTCTTGCCCCAACAGCGGGGTGGTTTTCTCGGAAGTGAATCATTTATGAAAATCGGGCGACACAAATGGCACAGTAGCGTTCTTTTTTATATTCAACGATTAAATTATACATTACAAGCATACGCAGTAGTTATTTTACGATTAGGTGTAAGTTTTTTTTTATAAGGTATAGTCTGATATCCTTTTAAAATGTCTGTATATTGACATCAAAGTTCGAGTCGCATACTTTTACATAACATAGTTACGTTAGCAATTGATTTAAACAAGACAATGTAGCATGTTACTTTTGAAACGTTAAAAATAACTTGGAGTAACACAAAATACAATAAAAGAAAAAAAATTTAAGTCAAAGTCACAGTAATAGTCTGATATAAGCTTTTCACGAACGATCTAATTAACCCATTTCCAAAACTTTTCCAACAGAATTCATAGAACGCAAACTTTATAAAAGTTATCCATAACCAGTCAGCGCCTTTAAGAAGTCGCCCGCAAAATTAAAGCTTGTGATGGTCATTTGTCGCGGCTCGCGAAACGGAGCTGGCCGATCGTCCGCTGACGAGAAAGTCGACGGGAGTGCGTCCGGGGACACGTAGGCCTTATTAAAAATTCATGGGCTCAAGCACCAATCGATCGGCCGCGGCCCATCGAGCTCGCGCCTATAGATTCAAGGAATTCACAATGTCAATCGGCGGGACCTTTTAGCGCCGTACTTCGTGAGATCGACCTAACGTTTTTAAAAATTCCAAAGTGATCAATGTCCTGGAAATAAGGCGCCTTGGTTCTGTCGTTCAATGCAAAAAGGGGCCAATAGCATTTTCTTCAAGTCTAATTTTCTGTAATGAAAGTGAACTTAATGTTTAAAACTAAAGTGTTCTTTTAGTTTTGTACGTCTGCACTCGAAAGTTTATGAATTGTTGAATTGGCCTAATGTTTCTTTAAAGGTTCACGTGTTCAAACTGCATTATTTAGCTAAGCTTATGTAAACTTTTTAACTTGCTTGTATTTCACTTACGATTTACAAAAAATATGTTAATGGGTTTTAGTTACTAATAGAGCTTTCCTATAAACACGTAAAATAAACTTTTAATTTACAATGTTTTACTTTATTTAATTAAGTTTACCAAAGAATTAGGGAATAAATTATTTTCTGAATATAACGTAACTTAAAAAATAAATAGTTTTTTGTTATGATTGTAATAAAGGAAGACTTGTACTTAAAATAGGAAATTGCTATAAGATCTTGAATTCCCATATCTATGTCAAATATAATAAATTGTAAATGTATTTAATATTTATCTACGGCCATAAAAATATCGAACGAATACGCAAAATTACGATTTGCTTTTATTAAGTATTTTTACTATTATTCTTATCGATTCGTCATATAAGAATGCTTGTAAAATGCTTTTAAAGCTAAATTCAAAAGATACAATTATGATTTTCAATGCGAACACAAGAAATTGCTATAATAGCTTGTGATGGAGCCATTTAGCTCTGGATTTTAGAATTTGTTAATATATTTTTAAAAATTCATTGGTACTACAAATAAAACTACATGGATGTTTGTAAATCGTAAATTTTTAAATTAAAAAAATATAAAAACGATTGATTCCATTCTAGACAATCGTTTTAAGTTACAAATGGTATAAGAGTTTTTGGACTCATTTTTACGTACCAAATAGAACATCTAAAAATTAGCACAAAATACAAAGATGAAATGCATCTTAATTCTAAGATTATAGAAAACATTTTATGTAGATACCGTCCGTTACAGTAAGACATGGATTCTTAATACCCTATCAAATTTTTTAAAACTCTGTGCGCGAAGTACCGATTTCTAGCGCATAGTTAAAAAATATACTCGCTTTGTTTGGGCGCCAACCTTTCACTCGTCCGAGAAACATCTGATTCAATTAGAAAAGTTCTTTACAGACTTACTCACAAAACTAATTTACATCATTACGCTTTTTTCAAATGTACACTGCGAAAGCTTAGTTACTGCCTTATACGCACCTTATATTAAAAAAGAAAAAAAAATGAAGATTAGAAAAAGAACTCAAAATGCAACAATCAAAGATGTAAAGAACAATAAAAGATCGAATGCTCACTGCCGGTCCACTTGAATGTTTCCCTGTGCCTGAGTCTTCGCGTCATCCTCTCGGGATCGGGCAGCTCGACCTCGGAGCCGCGCTGCAGGTAGTACGCTGCGGGGTTGCCGCGCTTGTCGCAGATGCTGGCGTCGCAGCCTGCCTCGATTAGCAGGTCCCAGGCGGCCTCGGGATCCCGACAGGCCGCGCAGTAGTGCAGCGCAGTCCTGCCCTCCTGCAAATCGTTAATCAACACCTCGTCATTTCTTTTACTTTTAAAGCGCATAGGTCGATTTTACTGCAGACAAAATAATTTTCATGCAGTTACATTGTTATGATCAAAGTTTCCGAAGTGTGTAAGCACCATTCTGGCATTAAAGGTTAAGAAGTGAAACTTCGCGAAGGTTGTTGGTTTTTTTTTAGTGTCCGTCAATTACTGCGGAACGGCGATGCATCGCGTAAACCTTTGGCACACTATATAGAGTCGTCTTATAGAGCGTGAAAACCTTTTACTTGCAAAGTTGTAGCGACAGTAGTATTAGGCTAATAAACTCGTTCAATGGCCATTAATCTAATTGATTGTTTTCGTCACGGTTGCTGTCATGTATACAGATGCTATTAAATCTATTTATATGCTTTGCAATAGGTGTGTTCTTATTGTTCTTAATATCAGACAACTGCATTAGAATGCTGATAATATAAAAAATGAACCTACATGACTTGATTATTTAAATAATTATTTTATTCCAGTTATATTGTTAATAGATTCATTCACTACATTCGCCATTAAGTCCATGAATTGTTCAATTAAAATTAATGAAATTATTTTTTAATTAAAATTTAAATTTAATTTTTAGTATTTAAATTTTTTTATTAAATTTAATTAAATACAGTGATGCCATTATTTACAACTATTGTAAAAATCAATTTTTATATTTTACATCACTTGTCAGAGATTTTAATTTTTATATTTTATTTTTAATAATTATTTAAAAAGTAATTTAATAGAATAAAATATTGTGCAACCAATCTAACATCCAGGTATTCAATCACCATCCAACATCAGGAATCAGAAGACAAAAAAAAGGGATTACGCACTATCAATCTCCACGCTCAACAGTAAAAAAGTTATTTTACTAAAGTAACAAAAATGTAAAAATCTAAAGTAATCAGTAGTTTAAGTTTTACAGTGTGCCTGCATTCGTGAGAAATTGTATTAAAAGACAAAAAAAAAGGAACAGATCGTCTATGTACCGGGGAGGAGCGGCGACGACTACGCGTGTTACGAGACTCTCCGTGTTAACGCAGTGCGGCGACCGCAGGCGGTAAGATCCGCTGCTCGACTGAGCACGCGGCGGGCGCGGCGCGTCTCAAGGTGTCTCCCCGCGTAAATCCCACGCGCGACTCCCCTGCCCTGGCCCCCTTTTTTTCCTTTTTCCGACCGCTCGATCGTCCGCGCGAAAGCATCAAAATTACGCGCGCCACGCAACGTAACCGCTCGCCGATGGATATATCCAATGAAGTTTTGCGCCAGCGTAACCACCGATCGCTTTCTCGCCCGAGTAACGATTCAGTGGTAGCGCCGTTTAATTGCCGCTCATTAATCGACTTTGGCACGCGTTATCCTTCAAAGGTAAGTAAATGAGAACGAACCTTGAGTCGCTTGAAATGTTTGACCTTTTAATATTTCATAACTGTTCGAAAAACTTACTTTGTGCGAGTTTGCGTGGAATTACGTCTACTTACGTCTTACCGCGGCCCCCGCTATTGGAAATCGATTATTTCGAGAATAAAAGGGAACGCGTTTTCATGTTGACACCAAACGCATTAACGAAAATAGACAATTGGACGCGTTAAAATAAGTGTCCTCGTCAATACAATCTGCCCGTCGATCAACGAGTAAAGTCGCTCACGAAGTGCTTTTGCAAATTTCAGTTAGGGTAGTCGTAGAAGAAAAAATGTTGTAGACGCAAACTAGTATAGGTCCGTGGGTGTTCCGCCTGCAGTGTTGGCGCGAAGTCAGGCGCCTCGTCCCCGGAAGGACGGGAGCTTTACAAAGGCGGAAAAACAGGTGGTTCGACGCCGGCGTCACGCGATCGACGGCGTTGGCGCGCGAGATGATCACGTATAGGAGGGTGCCTGCGCGGTAGGCGACCTTCCGTGTTTACCGGGCTGTGCATATTGATTCCTCGTCTGTTTGTTCCGGGATGCGGTGCAGCTTGCAGTCGCGGGGGCTCGGCCGTCTCTGCGTCCCCTTCCGTTATCGCGTTGTACACGGGTTCCGAACTCTTGCGTGCTTCTCAATTATTCAACGCCTGTCGGAAGATGCGTAAATAGCAGCGAGCGATTATTCAGCTTCGGTAGTTTCTTTGAGATTGCGAGAAGGCGCCTTTCTTAATTGGAAAGCTTACCCGCTGTTGACTAAACATTTTATGGAGTATTTTGGTGAGTGATTACTTTTGTTTGATGAGATAACTCATTCATGATTGCACAATACATTAACATCTCTTTTATCCAGTTTGTTCATTTTTTCATTTAACTCATATGTTGCTCAAAATGCAGTCTTTTATTTGCAGTATTCTACTAAAAATTCAAATTTTAAAGATGTGCTAATTGTCCAGTAAATATCAGAAGTAGTATTAAAGGTAAGTCTTTTTAATCATACAGAAATTTTTTCTTTCAATGTTTTGTCATTATTCATTTAAAAAAAAAAACTTTTAAACACTACTGTATTAAAGTGGTAGATTAGCTTTGAATATTGACTGCATTAGTCGGTAAAAACTTAAGAGGTGGATATAGCGCATTTACTGCTTATCCAACATTACCATCAGTTACAGTTTTTTCTTTTACTCACTGAGTAGGACAAAACATTGTAGAATTTCACATTTGCATCATATTTGAAAAACGTGATAAAAAATTCTATAAAATTATGGTTATCTTGAAGATGTTAAAAGTATCACTGCTATAATATGCAATGAACAAAATTGTGCTACAATAAAACAGTGCAAAATACCGTTTGCTAACTATATAAAAACAAAAAATTTATACCCGATCTTTCTGGTCAACAGTCGAGGGGTAATTAGTGATGATCCATTCCAGAATATCTTGGTGATCATAGTACACAGATTTATGAATTAAAGGAGTACCAGCTGGATCTTTGGCAATGACTAGCTTCTTCTTTGGCTCACTTTCTACAAGTCTTTGTACCTCTGGGAGTGAACCGCGCACTACGGCGTCATGAATTTGAGAAATTTTCGTCTAAAATTTTCGACAGAAGATCAGTAATAGTACAAGGCTTTTTTAATATTAAAATATTTTTTTGGAGAAAAAACTGAAGGAAAATGTAGAAAAAAATAATTATTTACCAAGTAATTTGGTAGCCCCTTAAGAAATACCCGCGTCCTGAGATCGGGCGATTGCTCGCCCAACAGGCGTGCACCTCTGCCTTCGAGGACGACATTTTCTAATTTGTCAAGTTCACCGCGACTTAGCCAGTGCTTCAAATTCGACGATGACATCTGCGTTCCTAAAAAATTAATAAAATGTACGTATTAGTTTATTTATTTCAAGTGTAATTTAGTACTATTTTTTACAGTTTACTAATTTTAAATAATAAAAGTTTAAAAAAAGAAATAGAACTAAAAATAGAAATTCAATTTTGAATTTTTCTGGATGTTTATATTTACAAATGATTTTTGTACTTCACGATTTTTCTGTTCTTTTCAAAAAATGAACTGGATCAACATGTATCCCAAAGTAGCAGCAAAATGTTTACCATTTAATGCCGCTTTGCCTTTTGTTTAATATTTCTTGGTTTATTGAGTGAGCATAAATTAAATAAAGTAAAATAAGGCTATTTTTAGTGCAGTTATTATAACTTTTTCTTCAATATTAATTTTCTTTACATTTCAATTTCAATTTCGATTTCCCACATAAATTTAAAAATAAATTAATTTCTTTAACAGTTATTTCCTACTAGAAACAAAAAGATAAATAATCCTTTTAAATACTTTTCAATTCTTACAAATATGATTCAACCGGAAACGCATTATTGAAATGACTAGTTAGAATAAAACTTGCTAATCCGTCAAAACAAATATTTCGTTGATAGTAGAATTATCATTGACTACTATATTCCGAATAAAAGAGGTCTTTACTCTTCAAGCTGTCGAAATTTCATTGTTTTTAACAGAGCGCGTCAACAAAAGCAGGGCAAACGACATTATCGATCATTGATAATAAGATGATGAATAAATAATAGTGAACTAAGGACACCAACACATCGAACTATATTCGTGCTTACGGCTAGACTTACATTTGTTAGACAGTAAAACAAGAAACTTGCAAATCTTATTAGGATTGTATTCGAGAATTTTTAATTCATTTTTGGATAACTTTACTGAAACAAACGCGTGGCGCTGTAATTTAATTAAAAATGTCAGTGATTAATCGTATTCATTATAAACAATCGATAATTTTTCGCATTTTGTATCAATATTTCGCACCTTCGAACGAAGGTATTAATTTTTGAATCTACGCTCGGTTATTACTGTACTTCCGTAAACTTGATAGGCAATTCTTGTTGCGTGCTCGCGACATTTTATGTAGCTAAATTTTTTAGCATGTTCGCTTACAATACTTCCGATAGCTGATCGATTTTTGTTCATTAATACAGTATATATACTTAGTATAGCATGTGCCTGAATGGTTCAAGGAATACAAAAATCGTTAGAGTTGATTATTTCAAAATTTATATAAATTTTGTAAATTATTAATCAATTACAAAAAATATTGTTCGAGCACCTCTTTAAAAAACGCCGTCATTTATTGATTACATGAAACTGTAACGTTTAAGTAACGTTTGCTTGCAACAAAAACTGTCATACAAAATTTCGGAAACTTAATGAACAAACCAAGAACAAACCAAAATGGTTTGTACTCACAATATTGTGTAATATTTTGCGAATTATTGAGAGTAGATAAACTTCAAGCTTCGTGTTCATTCGCATGTCCGATACTTTAGAAGCTCGCGCGGACTTTATAAGTCGCCCGTAAAAACGAAACGAAGTCACGGGTGTTTTTTTGCCGCGGCGCCTACGGGGCTAAGTGCATAGCCAGGGCGAAATGGTGTTACGCCTCATCGAATATCGATAAACTCACTTAGAAGACACTGTTTCTTTTTTGCATGTAAAAGAGTACGAGATTATTGGAACAGGTGTATATGCCGCATTGGTCTCTAGTTACAAACTTTCTTGTGTAAGCCGGATATGCCTTCCTTAATACTTTTTTATATTTATGTAAATAGAAATGTTTTAGTAAAATTATGTACTTTTTTAAATTATCGCATTGTTTATGAAAGCCGGCACAACTATTATAGTATATTTATATGAAAAGCTATATTATAGTATATTTAAGGGTATTATTATAATGTTAATACGTGGACATTTTCTGTTCGCCCATTAAATAAACAGTATGGAAAGTGGCTCGTGTCGAAAACTACTATTTTATTTCTTTTTACGTATTCAAATTACGATATTGCTAATAGATGAAGATGTAAAGTAACTTCTTGAAGAAGGAACTTTTTATCGAGCGACATCCAGAATGCAGCAATCCATTTAAATTTTTTATGTGATGACTACGATGTTTAATGTTATTAATCAAATAAATTCATTCATTTTGTATTCATCGTAGAAACGTAGGATAAAAGTAACGTCGCTCGGTTTACCCCAAAGAATAAAATAATGAACTGTGTACCCAATCATTTTTATTTTATATTATTCTGTTAAACCTGTATTTCTAAATTCCCTTTTCATCTCAAATGCCAATACATACGTAATTATTAAATAAAACGTTTACACCTACACTTTCCCCAACGAAAGCGTCATACGGTTGCAAGTCATGTATTGTATTATTAAATAACGAACCTTTCGAACTGGATAGACTTGCGGGCAAGTTGAATTCTAACAGAAAAAACTTTTCGCAAGGTCTTTTTATATAGATTCAAGAACTCATGCCACGATCCCTGCAGACCTTCCACCTTTTCGATGATCAACGTCGCTCGTCAACGGGAATTTTTTTACGTTTACGAATCAAAGTGACAACTACCCACCTAAGTTTCAAAAAATCACATGCACATAAGGAAGATTATTCATAAATCGCTTGCTTATATTCGCTCACGTGCGCATAGAAGCTCACGAATATGAAAGACTCGAAAAACATCAAGCGCTTATCAGTACACATCCATCAACAGAGATAGATCAAGCTCGACACGAAAGCTAACCATCCGCGGCTCGCGTGCCGGCTGTAAATCAGCGCGAAAGAAGGAAAGTAACAGGAGCCTACACACCTTGATTTGACGATGACCGAAGGAGTCACGACATTCGGCGGGCGCCGGTGTCATCCGTGCGGTTCCCGAGGATAGGGTGCTGCAGCGTGGCGCGAAGCAAATCCTCTGCCGAGGTCCGTGCTCGGGAGCGCGCGCGCGCGTCTGCCTCAGCGCGGGGAAGCCGCGACTCGAGTGGCGTCGGCCCCGCGACGCTCGCGGCACCGCCGGCTCGACCGCCACGCGCGTGCACCTATCTTCTTGTTGCCGTCCACAAGCGTACGGCCGCCCCCTTCGAGTCGTAGATATCCGCGTCCGGGGAATCGGCAGGCTTTCCGCGCGAAGACTGGGATCATCAACGGGCCTCAACTTTGCGGAAACGAAGCAGCCTGAAAAGATTGAATTCTGTTAGTTATACGTTGAGAGCGGTTTTTGTTTGTGAATATTGAGTAAAATATTCTTTAGTTCAACCTTCAGAATAGCTTGCCCTGAAAAAAAAAAAAAAAAAAAACAATCGTTATTAGTGTTAAGGGAAGCTTATAAAGTGAGTTGTATGAATGCTATCAACGTTTGTAGGTTTTCTGCAATTTTAGGTACAGTACGATGTCATGAGTTCAACTTCTAATATTCAAGTAGAAAAGGATCGAGTTAGGTCAGCCAGTGCACCAACTTGATTGTTTGTTGGTATAGACCTCTTTCTTTTCAAAATCCCTTTACAATAAGTGAAAGGACTTTTTTGTCATTAGTATTTCTCAAATCGATATTGGTTAACTGCAGATGTTTTTTATTACTTTTTTTAGTTATATAATTTTGAAAATGTTTCCAAAATTTTACAAAATTTCAATTAACTGGGAGATTCAGGCTCCAATGTATGAAATGTGACCGTTTGCAGAAGCGAACTAGAAAAAGCAACAGTTAAAGAATAGCTGCGAGGCATTAAGTTCACGTACAAACGATGTCAACGCGATAAATCATGTCAATTATTTTTAGAAGCATTCAAGTCTTACAAGATACAACTTACGCTTTTGTATAGATTAAAGTTACAACTCGCTGTCTATCATTACATACGATGCAAAAAATTATCCATGCGTAATGAACATTTTATTACAATTATTATTTCTCTATACAAATTAAATTATATAAAATAATTTAATACTGTTTTACTTATTTCCACTCATCAGGAAATTTTCAAAAATACATAATAAACATAAATTGAATTTATTATAAATAAATGTATCCATCCTAAAGTATGTTGATATTAATTTTAATCAAAGCAGGAAGATCCCGATAAATATAGGCAGCAGTCGAACAAAAAAAATGTGTGCGTCTCTATACAAACCCGAAGCTTAAGAAAAGCGTTTGCGCAAAGTAAACAAGTGCGCCAGGATTGAACGGCGCGCCGGCCGGCGAATCGTCGCCGGTCTTTTACTTATTCAATCGAGCGACGCAAGTCGCACATTAGCGTCGGCTTCCTTTCCCCCTCCGATCGATCCCTTCCCCGACGGCGGTACAACGACACCGCGGCTTTAATCGCGGATAAAAGCATCTGGAACGAGGCTGCCCGATGAATTGGCCGTTGCATCGCGGGCGCGCGTTCTCGCACCTCGCAAAAAGAAAAATTTGGAGGTGTGCACAAACGACGCGCGACGAGACCGATCGATCGGCTATGAATAAGAGGTAATGCCATTTCGGCGGCGTCGCGAATGGAGTGCGCGCTTCAATTTCGCAATGGGCGGGTTATTGAAAGTTGCCTTTTTATATTGCCGATTCGGGGAAGCTAAGCGAGGCAGAAAGTCGAGCGCGACGAAAAATGTCGGCTCAGCTGAAATTTTAACGAACGGCGAGTTTTCGTAGCTGTTGCTAAGTTTTATTTTCGACAGTTGTCACTTCCATCCGCTCGCGAGCATTTACTTTAGAGGCTTCCAACATGTTTGTACAATTAATTTTGTTATCGATTTTACTCGGAGTTCAAGCTCAAGGTGGGCGGTTATTTTACTCGCTATTGATAAGATCTTTCTTTTGTGATAGTTTATATTGATTTTATATGTTTGACAGACCATTTGGGGGATAAAAATGATTTGAGCTGCTCTGGGCGACCTCATTACAATGCCACGCTTACGGCTTACTATCCTGTCTTCGATAGCGACGACGAATCCGATTATCTTGACTCAAACGGCAAAAAGCTACGAACTTTGCAGGTAAAAATTATTCCGTTCATGTCAATTAAAATTGTTATTGTTTCTATAACGTAATTGTTGATTGCTAAATTTAAAATGTATTAATTAATTAAATATACTTTGTTAAATCATTTTTAAATAATGAAAAAGCATGTTAAAAAGATAAAGTGTTTAAAATTTGTTCAGGATTTCATAGACGGAAGAGCTGAGTACGTGACTGCAGCAATGGATGAAATACCCAAATTGAAGTATGGTTCATCCATCTGCATTCCAGAACTGAACGAACACTTTGGCAAATATATAAATCTACAAGTAAGATTATATTAATTTCAATTTTTATATTCTTAATAAATTTCTTTGTAGATAATTGACTTTAAATAATTGCAGGTAAGAGATCTCGGATCTAATTTAAAAGGCAAAGGTTTCTCGAGAATAGATATATGCGTGAGAACAGAAGAGGACAGTTACGACTACGCCGTTAATCGATTTGTTACAATTTACACAGAATTTTGAAAAAACAAAATAGCATTTCATGATTTGTTTTATAATTTGAAAGTAAAATTTTTTATAAATCATTTCAATAAGATAAAATATACGATTATGTGTGTTTATATCTGCGTTTATGATAATTTTTGAGTATTTGAAAATTCATTTTTCAGAGTACTGTATATCCTTTTTTTATTGCAATGAATTACGTCAACGACTGAATCTACTTATAAAATCCGTAAATTATTATTTTTATTTTAGTAGAGTAATTTTTAAAATATACTTTTTCACTAACATACATAAAAGTGAAATAACACAAAAATGTGTACAAAAAATTTCAACCATTTACCTTATTTTTTAAGAGAAAAAAAATGGTCTCACTGAGTCATACGCAGATTCATTAAGGAAGATATTAGACAACTTGCTGATCCTTTAAGAAAGAGGTGGCTTCATCATGAGTTATAGTTTGAATTTGCATGCTGTATAAATTCTGACCTGTATTAAAAAAATAAATTTTATAAATATTTTAGAACCTATTATTCTACTAAAGCAATATTTAATTAGGCAAAACTATATCTTTACCGGAAAGAAATTGTAAAAAATTGAGAATTTTGACTGCGTTCAATCATTTTAATAACTGCATCTCTATAATCGGTATCTAGATCTTGATCAATTTCATCAAATAAATAATAGGGAGCTGATTGACACTTTTGAATAGGAAATATAAAAGCCATAGAATGAAGAGACCTCCTGATAAATTATGCATCTCTCTTGTTTCTTCAGATCCAGCAAATTTTGCCATTATATCTATAAAAATTTCATGATTAGTAGGAAATAATTTTATTAAAAGAAAATGTATTCTTACCTATTCCAATCAAATTATCGTACTCTTCTATACATTCGCTTACAGTGTCTGTGTCATTTTGACAATTAGCAGCAGCTGTTTTCGTTGCAAGATAAGCATTTCCAGTTGGTACAAGTTTTTTAAAAATATCAATAAAATACTTAAACTCAATTCAATTAATTATTTGTAATTGCAGCAAAAGAAGAAACTTATATGCATACCTAGTTTTGTTGATTTTTACTTCAATATTTTGCAGTCCACTTATGCATGTGGAAATATCATTATCGTTTTTCTCCATTTTTTCTTTTATACTATTCAATTTATGATTCAACAAAGAAATTTCGTTTGATGTTTCAATTATCTCCAATTGTATTTTCATTGGTGAGTGCAGATCGTGAAAGTAGCCACCTTTTACTAAACCATTTGAAGTCACTTTATCTCCTTGTACAGTCACAATGAAAGTAATAGTTCTTAGCAAATATTGTTGCAACTTTCAAATAATAACATATCAGAGTTCTACCAAAGATTCGCCTAATTTTAAAAATGTAAATTTGATGTATATAGAGTTATCAAAAATAATTTCCACAGATGCAGATCTTTCCAATCCAGGTCTTTCATTTAATAAATCTAGGCGTTGGTTTTTTTTTTTTAAAGTGATAAATTCCTTACTCAGAACAAATTATATCGCCAAAAATGAACTACTTCTTTTTCCTGATCCATTTTCTCCAACTGAAGAAATAAAAATTGATAATACAATTAAACAAAAATGAAACAGAATATATAATTTTTACCCATTAATTGTATTATGTTTAGGATGAAATTCTACTACTGTCTTTTGTCCATATGATTTGACACCGTCAATGATAATCTTGGAGAAAAAAATACTTATATAAAACGGAAAAAGTAAAATACATTCCAAGAAATAAGCTTTTAATTTTTTTCAAATAAAATATGACTCTGAAGTAATTGTTTAAAAAATATTCTATATTATAGTTGCCACAAAAACTAGTGTTTAAAATCACAAATAAATATTATTATAAATTTTTGTTGAGAGAAATAATTAATCTACTTACTTGTTTGATATACATGTCGACTAGACAGGTAATACAATTTTTTATGAAGTTGAAATACTAGCCATATATTAATAAAAACTTAATAAAAACTTGAAAGAAATCCAAGATTATGTCCTTCTTATATGAACTTCGTAAGTCGCAGTGAGCATTCTTGCATCAGTGTATATAGAATTTGTGACCTATAGCAAAAAGACGGTTACATTCGAAAGATTTTTTCTGGGAAGTCGAAGATTCGCGAAAATAATTCGGATGCGTTTAAATAAACCTATGTATTAACTATTTTAGAAGAAAGTTATTATTATATGCGACTGCGAAGTATATGAACTTGTTCCAAAAAAGTACGATACAAATTTAATTTTTTTTATTTAAGTTTTATGTAAGCCATTATATAAAGATAAATTTTGATATATTATGTCGTATATTAGAACTGTCTGAATTCAGATATGTTATGTTATATTTAAATAAGTATAACATAAAATAAATTATTTTATCCGCTACTTTTACTTTTAATAGAATATTTGTGAGAGATAAAATTCGTAACTTCTTACTTACAGCTTGTACTGCACCTGACTGCAGACCAACGGGAGAACTGCAATCAATCTTCGCCACCTTTTTTCTTAATGATTTGCTAAGTTTGGCTCGCTGTTTATGATGTCGAGTTTTGAACTGAAAAAATAAATGTGGATATCACCCGCTCATTGCTACAATGCCGCCATCAGCCTGGCCATCGGTGGTGGCGGTTGTGTGAATTAGAGCGGGAAAAATACCGGAAAACCTTCTGCCTACAGTCGGTCAGGCTGACTAGTGACTATGGTGGTATTACTCTGTTTTATCACATGATTTCATCTGCGCCATATTGCCATATACATCTGTAGATATATGCTGCACGCCTGCACCTTGCACCTGCCCATTATAAGTGAGCGCTGACTATAGAAGGAATATAAAATTTTTTATGCAACATTTTTTTATATAATTATTATTTAGTAAGTTTGTGTACTATATATTTTATTGTTTTATTTTCTGAATATAGAAATTGTGCAAAATAAATCTTGCAATAATTATATAGGTACTAATTGTCATTAAATAAATTCATTTTGAATTAACTATATATAGACTACAAAATTAAAAATATTAAATTCGATAAAAAAATAATTGAAGATTGATTATTTTTTAGTAATTTCAATTATCGGCTTTAGTAATTTATTATTAAAATACTTTTTAAGTGTGCCAGTTAAACATCGAAATATTTTATTTTTTTAATGTTATTCTTATGTCGAAATACTTTTCCAAATTATAATACAAGCTTTTGCTGGTACATACATATACATATAGTTTGGAGGAATTATTAAACTCTGCGAAGTGTACACTGATTTAAAAAGAATTTAAGTTTAGTCAGAAATATAATCCTGCTTTTTGCGCGCAAATTTCTACCAACTAGAATAGAAAAATTAGCATTACGATGTATTATGGTGCAGCATTCTGTATAGACGTATATATATAGACATCAAGCAACAACCAGATATATTTTTTCGCAATAATAGGAATATATTCATACTTACATGCTTTTTTCAAAGTGACTCGCAGTCCCGGCCTTGATCAGCCTTGATGTGCAGCTGAACCCCTCTGCAGTAGCGCTTTATAGGTATGAACAGGTTTCTTATATATGTACATATATACCTGGGCTGCGTAGTTATTTATTAGACTGGAATATTATTTAAAATACTCGTATAAATTATATTGTTAATTTTTTGAAGGCGTTTTAACCGAAACGCGGCTTTCTAGATTGTAATGAAAAGTTTTAAACTGTTTACATTTTTACGATTGCATCGAATTTTTTTAAAGCAAATGTGATTGCGAATAATGCAACCCAAGTGCAGCGAATTTAGGAAAATAGTAGAAATTGGGTGGGGGTAGAAAGCCGGTAAGCGCTATATGACTACGAAGCGAAAAGTGTGCGCGATATTCTGTGGTCACATGGTGCCACTGAAGAATAACTATAACCGTTCGCAATTTCGCATGGTAAAAGAACAATAATGTTAATGCGTTTGATGGTACTGAATGTGTGCGTGTAACTGCAGTGCACTACTCCATATTGTCGTTGCCGCTGCCACGCTTGCACATCTTCAGTGTGATAATAGCTATACCGGCCTATAAGTAGGTAAAACCGCACGATACTGACTGCTGAACATATTCACATTGCGATTATGTGATAGACTTATATGATACTGGCTAGACTGCAGGTGCTGAAATAAAAAATAATGGTTTCAATAATTAAGAAAGCTAAATATAATTTAAATTTATTTCGAAGCTGAAAAAGAGCTGAAATAACGTGCGAGTTAAAGTATAAGTATTCGCAAGATTACGTTAGGAGGTATCGGGTATAAGAGAAAAAGAAGAAACGTAACTGTAAAAACTAGTTCGAACTGGTTTGAAAAATAAAAAACCTCTGACGTGACCAAATCTACTTTGCACATTATCAGTAAGCGATAATTGACGCAGTATAAATGAAACGAAAGTGAAAGGCCTTGCGCCGCCCAAGGAAGAGGTAGATAACATACACCCCTTTGAATAGACTAAAATAAAAATATAGGTATATTTTAGTAAAACTCGACTTGACGTCCCACAGTCCTCAGTGGCTTTTTTTCAAAAAATCTGGCAACAACGCGGGGGCCACGAGGGCATGCCGAGAATCGCGCTGCGGAGGACCATCGAAGACAAGAGACACGCAGGCCCGCTTTCTCTCTCTTTCTCTCTCCTTACGTTATAGCTACCTACACTGGCGGCAGTGGCGGCACAGCGCCTACAGACGGGCAACGAGGCAACGTGTAGTGCCGCGCGGCTGCAAACGGCAGCTCAACCAGTCCGACTTCCCTGCTCTGACCAACGCAGTTTCCGGCGGACTTTCATCCGCAGTGAGCGTATACCAGCATCGTGGAGTGCGGCCCTACACAGCAGCAGCGACAGCAGCAGCAACAGCAACGGCAACGGCAACGGCCCGCAGTACGAGGGTGCAGGCAGACTCGGGCGCAGTCCGGAGCACGCCGCGGAGCCGTCCATAGTCGGGCTCGGGAGGCACACGCGGCCCTGCCAGAAGCGTGCGGGCACACTCGGCGGCCTCGTGGCTCCTGCTCCTCCGCCTGGGCGACGCTCCCCCGAGGCGACGCGACCGGTGCGCGCGCGCGTGCACTGCTGCGCGCAGCCAGCTCACCTCGCCCGCCCGACGCCCGGACTTGCCCGAGACTGCGGCAGCGAGTCGCGCGCCCGCAACGGCCGACCGAGCGAGAATCATGGCGAACAGCGTGGCGCCGGACTCGTGGGAGCAGCAGGCCGACAGCGGCGTCGCCGACGGCCTGGACAAGACCGTCGAGAGTAAGTTCTCCACGCTGAATGTCAACGCGGCGGAATTCGTGCCTTCGTTCTGCATCAATGCGACGCCGGCCGCCCCGGCGGCGGCCCCGGCCCCGCTCCTCGACGAGCAGCTGCTGCGCCAGCAGCAGCAGCAGGCTGCGACCGCGGCGACGGCGACGACGGGCCAGCCGTCTCCGGTGACCGGGTCGCCGCCGCCGTCGCCGGCCAACGCCGCAGCCGCTGCCACTGCTATCACCTCCATGCCACCTGAGACTCATCACGGTTAGTTCTCTATCTTTCTCTTTCTCGCACTCTGACTCGTGTCTTTTTTTTTCCGTTTTCGCAACCGCCCTGGAGCGAGACCCGAGCAGCCCTCGCCTCTCCTCTGCCCCTCTCGCATCTTCCTGCAAGAGTTCCGGCTTTCTTTTCTTATTTTTTTCCCGTGGCCACGCTCTCTCGCGTTGCGCCGCACGGCCGAGGCACGTTTTTCTCCTCGGTTGCGGCGACTCGCCAGTCGCCAGGCCCTAACATATTGCAGGGGAAAGCGGCGCGAGCCCAGGTCGCGCCGTAACGACCCGGTGAGTGGCCACGTCGCTGCGCGATCACTCGAAAGCCGTCGCACGTGCGATCCTCGCGAAACGTTCCGTAACCCTCCTCGACGTCCTCTCCGCCCCCCCGTTTTTATTCTTCTTTCTTTTTGCTTTTTATTTCAAGAGCCGCAGTGACACTCCTTTTCGAAAAGGGTTCGTCGACTTCCTAAGGTCTGACCGAACGCTTGGTTTGTCTCTTATCAGTGGCCGATCGAATGACTTCAGAGACTGCATATATCTATCTATATATATACACATATATACTTAGGCTCATATGTACACGCGTACACACATGTATGCATGAGTCTAACCAATTCTTTTTCTCTCTCAATGTCTCTCCCTCACTTCTATCTTTCTCTTTTGTCTACCCATACTTCCCTGGTAGAATCTATTTTTTCCAAGTTAACCGGAGAGTACGAGTTTGCACTTGTTAATATTATCTGTTAGCTAAATGGGTACTCTGTATGCAGTAATGAGACTGTTTATAGCTCAGATGTTTGGATTTATTTTTTATTTCCACATTTATGAATGATCGTTTTTTTTTTTCATTTTCCTGTCTATTACTCTTACTGTTGCAATACTGTGATATTTTGGAGTTTGTTTTAGGTTACACAGTTATAACTTTGATTGAAAACTATGTAGTTTTATTTTAGTGTTAGAATTTTACTTTTATCCCTTTAGTTATAGAAAAAGTATGAGTTTTTATAATGGTTACTTTTTTTTTCGTAGATCGAAAACGATTGTAAAGCAATTGTAGAATTTATTTTATATTTTGACGTTAAGTTTAATACTTGGCCTTTTTTTGTATATTATATCGTCAACAGTACAGCTTTTCAGTGGATTAACTAGTTTTCTTCATATTAAGCAGACACTGATTCACCAACGGTTCCTCCTGATCCGGTTGCTTCCAAAAATGAGGAACCTCCAGCTGGTGGAGGACCACCGCCACCTTCTAACTCAAATAC
Source organism: Eurytoma adleriae (assembly GCA_900480045.1). Classification (NCBI taxonomy): domain Eukaryota; kingdom Metazoa; phylum Arthropoda; class Insecta; order Hymenoptera; family Eurytomidae; genus Eurytoma; species Eurytoma adleriae. The sequence goes on along the minus strand of UXGC01000051.1, from coordinate 104,861 downwards.
AGGATCTATCAATGCTAGTCCTGAGCATCAACCTGCAGATTCATGGGAAGAGGCAGCAGTAGATGGAGATCCACTTTTAACACCTGAAAATGAAGAGGTAACATACATAATTATTATTCTATTAAATGATAAAAGTTATTATATTATATATTTTATATGAAAAGTAACCTTAAATTAATTTCAGGCTGAAGGAGAAGTTGAAGAAGATGAAGAATTGGTTGTCAAGGTGCCAAAGAAAAAAGTGGTTAAAGTTGCTGAAGATACAAAAAGTAAAAAAGAGCATGTTAATGTTGTTTTTATTGGACACGTAGGTAAGCAATAAAAAATTTTATGAAAAGCATCTGATATCCAATATCAATTATTTATTTTATTTTTGGAATCGATAATTTATTTTTTTAATGTTTTGTAACAGATGCTGGTAAATCAACAATTGGTGGTCAAATCATGGCCCTTACGGGGATGGTTGATAAAAGAACACTTGAAAAGTATGAAAGAGAAGCTAAAGAGCGTAGCAGAGAAACTTGGTACTTAAGTTGGGCCTTAGACACCAATCAAGAAGAGCGTGAAAAGGGTAAGACGGTCGAGGTCGGCAGAGCGTACTTTGAGACCGAGAGAAAGCACTTCACAATATTAGATGCACCTGGTCACAAGAGTTTTGTACCAAATATGATTGGTGGTGCAGCTCAAGCTGACCTTGCAGTTCTTGTCATATCTGCGAGAAAGGGCGAATTTGAAACTGGTTTTGACAGGGGTGGTCAAACGAGAGAGCATGCAATGCTTGCTAAAACCGCAGGTGTGAAACATTTGGTTGTGTTGGTCAATAAGATGGATGATCCCACTGTAGAATGGGATGAAGCTCGTTACAACGAATGCAGGTAATTTGTCTAACATTTTAAACTTAATTAGATTTATTTTTTTTTAAGTGAAAACAAAATTGCAAATTAATAATTAATTATTTAATTTTCAGAGATAAAATTTTACCTTACCTTCGTAAATTAGGATTTAATCCAGCGAAAGATCTGACTTTCATGCCTGTATCTGGTCAACTTGGAATTGGTTTGAAAGATCCTATTCCTGAAAGTCTTTGTACTTGGTACAAGGGACCAGCTTTCATACCTTTCATAGACTCTCTTCCGTCGCTCAATCGCAAGAGTAACTGTCCATTTATTATGCCTATTGTTGACAAATATAAGGATATGGGAACTGTTGTCATGGGCAAAGTTGAAGCTGGTGAAGCAAGAAAGGGACATTCACTTCTTGTGATGCCTAATAGGGTAATTTTATTTTAAATTAACTCCCCTGCGCATTTGATAAATATACAAGAGAAAACAGTATATTTTGAACAAGCGTACACTCCGCTTTGCGTATGAGGGTTAATAAATTTACTAACTTTAAGAAATTCAAAATTCATTATTAATTAAATTTATTTTTTCTTTTATCAAGACTGCAGTAGTAGTAGATCAATTATGGTCTGACGATGAAGAAGTCACATCTGTGGGTCCTGGTGAAAATGTAAAAATCAAACTAAAGGGTATTGAAGAAGAAGATGTGAGCCCTGGTTTTGTTCTATGCGACAGTAACACTCCTATAAAAACTGGCAAAGTCTTTGACGCTCAAGTTGTTATTTTGGAACACAAGAGTATCATCTGCGCCGGTTACAGTGCTGTTATGCATATCCATTGTGCCGCAGAAGAAGTCACGGTAAAGACTTTGATCTGTTTAGTGGATAAAAAAACAAACGAGAAGAGTAAAACGCGACCAAGGTTCGTCAAGCAGGATCAAGTAGCTATCATGAGAATCGAATGTGCTGGAGTTATTTGCCTTGAAACATTCAACGATTTTCCTCAGATGGGACGATTCACCCTCAGGGACGAAAGTAAGTAGCTTTTTCTTCAAAATTGATTTTTATCTAATTAATTTTTACTACAAAAATTATTTTAGATTTGCATAAGTTTTTTTATTCATGAGTCAATTTTTCTCTACCAGTAAATTTTTAAGAAAACAGTTAATAATAGTTGCAATAACTTTATTAAAATGAAGTTTAAACAGTAGATCAATTTTATTTATTTATTTATTTATTTATTTTTTTTTCAATTATACAATAACCACAGATTTTAAATACCCGCATTTATGATTACAGATAAAACAATTGCTATTGGCAAGGTGCTGAAGGTGGTTGAATAAATTCAATAAATATGCACTGTTTATTACTGCGAATAAGAAGAACACTAACAGTGTGACAAAACGTGAAAGCAACGATAGGAAGCTGAACACTTGGTATATTAAAAAAAACAATTCGTCGATTATTCGTGAAACACAGACATACGTACACATACACTATCGCGTATGCACTTACACTCGACACCAACTTATACCTTATACTGATGAGATTTTTTGATCAGGTTAAGCAGAGGTATATGCGAATTATATATATATTATATATATACGAAGAAAATATATATAAAAAGCCAAAATCCAAGTGACTTTTAATCATAGAGATAAACATAAAGTTGATTAAAGGTTGCATGGTTTTTTCGAAAAACAAGAACATTTTGAGCGTTGAGTGATATTTCTTGTAAAGGGATATTAATACCTAATGATAAATTAGTAACAAAGTTTTTCAAGACCATAAAGACGATATTTTTGTTTTTTAAAGTTTTGCAAACTAAACGAAAAAAAAATATTACCGATAGAAAACATAATGCTACATAATTATTATATTAACATTATTGTATTGATTCTAATTATGATCAATTTGGTGGGTAAGCAAAGAAGTAACTCGAATGAAATAGCTAATATTACACGCAATTTATAATTACTGAATTATTTTTATTATATTATCATTATTATTATTAATTATTATTATTGTACTGTTTCTTATTTTATTGTCATTAAAAACAAATCTGAAAAAAATCTATTTTTTATTTTGTTTTTAATGTGTTATTAACAAATATTTGGCCTTATTATTCATGGTATCGAAAATCGTATTTACAATCAATTATAAAGACTAAATGCTCACTTGTATGGAAGAAAAAATATAACATTTGGAATTACACGTTAAACCCGTAAAAAAGGAGTAAACGGTACTAAGTTTCGTTTCAGGATTTAAAGCAATAGTCCTAAAAATCTAAAAGAGTTTTTGTTTTAATAAAAGTTCGAACAGGCTTGTTATATATCATGTGTATGTTGCCAGTGTAAAACGTTTTACTATTGCTATTTGTTATGAAGCGTGCGGCTAGGAGAGTTTTGTTTAATAAAGAAAAGTGCATTTTTAACAACTAACTGATCCAAGGTTCATAGCTTTTGATCTGAATTTTTCAAATGCTTCGTTTTTAAAGTATTTTAGAAGTAATGTAATACTTTTTTATAATACTTTTATAATTTTATTGAAATTTGAATTTTATGAAATAAGCGATTTCAAAATTAAATTTGAATAAGGAATTTCCGAAGTAATTTAAATTAATGTTGATGATGTTTATGGTATTTATAAATTTTACTATTTATATAAAAAAAACGATGTCATTTGATTCAGATTAAAAGTTTTGCGTACTCAATCAATACACAATGCTGATCACAAAGATCAATTCTCTGCTTGTTTGAATATTTTAAAAAGTAATGACGATAAAAAGGGAGAAAAATAATGGATGAAAAAAGAAATAAAAATATAAATAGTAATCTGGAAATATTTGTAAAGTATGAGGATCGAATTACGAGCCCATTGTTATTATTAAATATTATTGATTGAACTAATATTAGTTAATACAATTATGAACTATCAATAATACTAAAGTATGAAATGCAGTAGGGTGCGATGGTAAGCAATTTAAAAAAAAAAAATTATAATGAAAGGTTTACAGTGAAAAAATAAAAAATGTGGAGTATGAAGTAGATTTCCAAGAGGCTTAGCATGCACCACAATCTGAGGTCACATGCATATTTTTATATATATAATTGCGTCAACATTATATTCAATGAATTTTGTTCACTCCTCGAACACCCACATTTTACATCGTCGATTGTACAGCTGTGTCTTTCCATCAAAGCTACATCACCCTAATATTTAATACATTGTCTTTGAAATAAAGTAAGTTCTAACGAATGCATTATGAATGAAGATTTATACAATGTGAATTTTGCATTTATAATTTTGTATAATTTGATTAATTTATGAAGAAAGTGTAAAGTTAATCTAAGTAAATTAAAATTACATATTGAATGGTGTCCTTATAAAGCATCAGCTTCCAATGCATACATTAAAACATAACTCAGTTTTTAAAAATAAAAAGATCATGTGTTTCTTCGAAAATATATTGTAAAATGCGATTTTTATGAAAATAAGAACAATACTATGTGGTACAGGTATCCTGAAAAAAATCACACAAGTCACCGCAAATCATAGCTGTTAGGCTGCCTCGTCAGTTACTGTTTCTTATGCTAAAGAAACTGCTTTTAAATGCATTTTGATCTTGTAAATAAAAGAGATATTTTGTAGCAGAAATATTATAAAATTTTATAATTTATTTCAATTTTATTTTTAATGTATTGAATATAGTCATGTGTGTAATGTTGTATTCATAAATTAAGGTCGAGGCAACCTTACATGCATTATTATAACAATTATATCCACAATGATCATCCTTTTTTATAAATAAAAAATGAAAGATCCAGAATTAAAAAAAAAGTAATGTTGCATATGAAATAAGAAACAAAATGAATTGAACAACATGGAACAATTTCTTAATGGAATATAAAGAGAAGGTGCAAAATTTTATTGACATTTTCATATTATAAATAAATGATGTATGATAAAAATTAGTGAATATTTAAATTTTTTATTTTCATTGCCAGATTATTGAAAATTGAAAATTATTGAAACAATTTTTAAATTTTGTTTTTTATTCTTTTTTCTATCATTTATCACCCATATAGATTTTAAGTTTATTTTAACTTTATTGAATTTTCCTAAAACTATATTTACGAATTTATTATTTTATTATTTTGAAAATTTTACTGTATAAATTAAATGGCTTAAATATAATATTGGCTGATATAGTTGTATAATGCATTTCTTATAGACCACCAGGAGTGTTGTTTCTGAGGAATATGGAATGAACATTCTGACTGGCTATAGAAATGTGGAAAATGGAATGAAAACAGTTCTTGATGGTTTTTCTGAAGTTTCAGAAATGAGTCAGATGAGTCAGAAACGTCTGTGTAATATTTGTTTAAAATGTTTAATTCTGATTTTATAATTTTACAAATTTTGCTAAAAATACGTATAAAGTAAACTTAAAAGAAATATCGTTATATTGTCTTTTACAATATGATGGTAGGCGATAAGGACTTTTGTAAGAACTGCAGAGTCCTGTTATATACTAAAAATGAGTCAACTTTTTCTTGAAAAATAAATGCTTGAGTAAGATGATTTAGTTAACAAAAATGTCAGGTGATAAAATAGTCTACTTTTTAGCAACAATTGCTTTTACTTTTGGAATAGCTGCTATTGTATTAGACAGGTTAGCTTTTAGTTTCTGTATATTATTTATGTACTTGCATTAATTAATTTAAAAACAAACAGGAATTCAAAATTTAAATATATGCCTTTTATTTTAGTTTCATCTGGGCAGTTTTTCTTTGTCTGCTGTACGCATGCGGATTAATATGGGGAGTACAAATTATTTGTTTTATAAAAACTACTTTGACTGCGGCAAGTAAAGAAACAGGGGATGTAATTGTTGAGTCGTGTGGTGTTTGTGGCAATAGTAAGTGCAAGAGACATCGTAGATCACCACATTTAAATCCTGTTCCAAAAGTTCCAAAAGGATTTGACATTGCTTTGGAGCATGTAAGTACCATATAAATTTGTGAAAGAAAGTATTTAAAAGATAGTAACATTTGCTTTATGGTTTATTTTAGTTATTGGAAGAAATTTTACAAACCTATGTTTGTACCTGGTATTCTAATTTATCATCCAATGAGGCATTTATTCAACAGTTGCGATTAGCTATATCCACAGCAGCCACAAATATCACTGGACGATTATACAAAGCTGATATTTCACATATTATTTTTAATCACCTCATTCCACTAGCTGTGCATCATGCTCGAGATTGGCAAGAGTTAAAAAAGAAAGCCACAGATTTGGGAGGTACGCCTACAGAACATATTGCCGACTTCTTAGGTTCAAAAATTCATCCAGCTGCTTATTCAAGAGAAGCAGAATTAAATTATCTCCGTGGCCTTGTCTCCACTTTGTTACCTCACTTGTTACCAGCAACACATATTTCTACAAATAATAAAGTAACTATTGAAATTTAAATATATATCTTTTCTTTGTTATTCTGTTATTAAATAATATTTTCATATATTTGCAGGTGATATTGCGTGAAGTTATTGCTAATTGGGTTTTATTGCCAGCTATAGATGCTCTTGCTGATCCAGATAATTTGAATATGTTAATATCCTTAGGTACTCACCATGAGGGAAAATTTTCTCAGTCTACAGATACTATGCATGTTCCTATGCTTCAATCATGGATTTCAAATCCCCAAGGATCATTCAATTTATCTAATATGTTAAAGCCATCATTGGAAGAAGTTTTAAATGATCCAGAATTATTGTATATGTTTATGCAACATATTAAAGATTCGGGATTAGTTAATTTACTGCAATTTTGTTTAGATATTGGTTTGTATATTATATCATTGTAATGAAAGTGTGATACATTTAACTTTATACCCATTTACTTTTCTTTTTTTTATTTAAGATGATTTAAGTAAACGAATGTTAAATCCAGAAATTACACCTGAAATTGAAGAGACTTTATATACTGATGCTCAGAATATATATTCAACTTACTTAGATCCTGAAAGTGTAGATTTCCTGAACTTACCAATGTACATTTCTCAAGGAATGAAACAAAGTAAATTATTTGTTTTATCTACAAAAATAAGTTCCATTATTATATTATTTTAATATTTTTTTTTATTTGAAAAATAAGTCTTAGATCTTGGACCTGGAAAGGTGCAGGAGCTTAGGACATCACGACCATTGTACGAGGCTCATCAAGAAGCTCATACTTTATTAGAAAATACCTGGCTCCCATCTTTTCATCACACCTATCAAGTAAACTCATACATTAATTTATACAAATTTATATTGAAAACATACAGCACAATAATTTAATTTTGTAATTGTAGATATACAAGTTTTTATGTGGCCCACCAGTAACAAATTCTTCAGTTAAGACGAATGTTCAAAATAGGTAAAATAAAATGTTCAATGAAATCGTTTTAAATATGACAAACAAAATGAACATAAAAATAACAGAATATTTTTTATAATTTATTAGTCAAGCAAATAGCAACATTGGTGTTGGTGCGCGACTGAGCAGTCAGTTGGGCAAAATACGAGGCGTACTCAAAGCTTCAGCTGTCGACGGTGCCCCATTTCCGCAGCACGTGTTCCAGGCCGAGGAGGCAAATTGCGGGGCACGCATAGCTGGCATCGCGGATTCAAGCGTTCAAATGGTGACGAATCGTGATTTAACGACCTGGCGCGTTACCGTGCCGCATGTCGATGGAGGCGGTGCTCAACCACTTTACATGGTTTCGGTGCATAGTGTATCGGAAGACAAGTCGTGGACGGTATTGCGAAGGGATCAAGACTTTTACGCTCTGCGGGCCCGTCTCTCTGAGTTCCATGGCGATAAAGAACTCAATGATTCGCCACTGCCTACTAGAAAAAATCCCCATGCCTCTCTTACAGCCAATAGGTAAAATTGATTTCAAATAATATAAAAATTTTAGTAGTTTAATTTACCTACTTTCATAATGGATATTTAAAAAATTTTCTCTTTCTGCAGATTGCGCTATCAAGATTTTCTACAAAAATTACTGGCGAAACCTACACTGAGAAGCAGTGAATTACTTCATACCTTTTTGACGGTACCTAATCTTAAGCCTTTACAAAATTATAGTACGCCAGATATTGGAGTATTATATCAAAGCATGGCTCACAAGTTAAGAAAAGAGAAGGGTCAACATTTGGATAAGTTTATGAGCACTTTTTTGTCATCCACTAATGTCAATCATGAACATCCTGATATGGGAATTGAGTTGTCAGGAGATCAGAATTTTCATGAGGTTCAAAAAGGACGAGATTTGTTAAAAATCGGTCCCTTTAGAAACAATTTGAATTTGGATCCAAGAATTCAAAATTTCCCTTATATTGTAAATAAGTTACAGCACCCTAAGGGTGTTTGTTTTTCTGTAGCTGAAGCAAGTACGTTTATAAAAATCTGATTATTGTTACTGTATTTAATGTTTAATAGAAGGCTAAAGGAATTTTATTATTTTTCAGTGGATAATTTACTAGAAATTTCACCAACATTTTCTAAAATCTTTTGGGTATTGGCAACAACATTTCGCCAAACCATGGATCCACTTGTAAATAAATGGTTTCACGAAATTATTGTAAAATTATTAAGTGGTGGAAGAGCAGCCATTGTAGTTAAACTTTTACACTCAGCTATTTTTGATAAAGAAATCAAAGGTGCTTCACCAAAGGTAAAGGCTGAAGTGCATTACAATAATGCTAAAAAGGGACTGTATAATCTTGCACCATGGTGGTTATTTGGAATTAGATCTAAATGGTGTAAATTAATGGATTCTTTATTGGAACCCATTCAAAGTGCATCTTTTAATAAACACCTAGCTTATTTATTGGTTGATCAATTGCTGATAAATTTATTTCCTGAAGTAAACTAGAAAATTTGTTAACTGTAAATGTACTGAATATTTCCATGTGATGGGCTTGATGATATCAATTTAACGCACATTATTTAAAGTACATGCAATTAATTAAATTATTGAGGTGTACTATTCAAGCAGCATTTATAAGCAAGTGATATTTTAAGTTAGTAAAAATCTGTTTTATTGTTTTATTTATCACTTTAAATATTAATTTTATATGAATGTAAAAATGTAATTGTTATCGAAATGATTTACTGTACAGATAAAAATAAATGTTTTCAAATGATAAGCTGCAGTAATGTTCTTTCTTTCAATGCAAATTAAATTCATTTTTATTTTCATTTTATTAGTATAAATATTTTTATGTAATAATTTAAAAAAGGGTTCAATATTTTTTTAATAATGGATAGGAAATAATGTAACATGTATAAACATTTTTAATAACAATAACTTATATTTACAATATTCTCTACAAATTTGTACACACATATATATACGTCTTTATATAAGGTAAATGAAAAAATAATACATACATAATTTGAATCATAGTAAATAAAAGTACATCGTTCATCTTGCCGATAAAAGAATCAGTCTTTGTCTTGAGTACGTGCAATACTCCGTGAAACAATCAACAAGTCGTATATTACACGCTCTCGCGTTTATATATACATTTAAGTAATTATTACAGATTTACAAGAGCGAACAAAAATTCTGCCTCTGACGGCTGGATACCAGCTTCTTTCGTATTCTCTTATTCGCGTTATTAGCCTCGATGCTATTCAAGGCTGCTGTTGTCGGGAATCGGTACCTTCGAGGAGGGAAGGGGTGGGGGTTGATATCCCGGTATCTTTGGGGTCTGTGCAGCGCGCCCCTCATGCCACTGCTGACTCGCGCTTCGAGTTGGGTGCCTCGCCGCCGAGCTCGTACTGGATCTCCTCGAGAGTCTTGCCCTTGGTCTCGGGCACGATGAAGAAGACGAACACCGTGCCGACCGCGCAGACTACGGCGAACAGCCAGAAGCAGGTGTAGGCGCCGGCCGCTTCCTCCAATGGCGAGTAATACTTCGTCACGACGAAGGCCATCAACCAGTTGAACAGGCAGGCGCTGCTACCGGCGACACCTGAAAATTTACGCATTCGTAAGTATGTAAAGCTACGTTTGTCTTTTATTTGTGGTTGATTTATTTCAGCTTATTAATTTTAATGGGATAAGAGTATTGGGTGAATGCAATTTTCGAATTTTTGGGATTTTTCGTACGGGATGCACGATAGGCCGATAGCTCATGCATTTTTTTATATTGCAGAGGTGTTTGTTAAAAAGATGGCTAAAGTGTTTTTAAACTTAAAAAGCTAAAGAGGGACTTCCCAGCTAAGCTAAGAAAGGCATCATACTTTACAATAGGTGCTCGTATAAAAAGGTATGTACATAATTAATACATATATCGAGGTTAGAAACCGTTACTTCAAAATCATGCATATAGGTATATTACAATATGCGTTTTTCACTACGTATATGTATATGTATAAAGGTATTTAGATGAAGTTTCGGAAGGGGATAAGCGGAACGAATTCAAATAGACTCATAAGATACCCTTCGACCACTTTGAGATTATTATTTCAGGGGTCACGTCATTTTTTATGTAAAGCTATGTAAAGCTCGCGATAGCAGATACCGATAGCAGATTTTGGAAAAAATATTGTTAAAAGTAACGTTCTCGGTTTATATGAAATATATAAAAGCCATAGTGGAATTAATTTATAATAACTTGGAAAATTAAAAATATAATGGAATATTAATTTAATTACCTTTAACAGTGGAGGAGAATATCTCGCCCATCATCATCCATGGTATTGGGCCGAATCCAACGGAGAAGAGGAAGATGAAGGTGCAGATGCAAAGCAGAGGCAGCCAGCCGATGTTTGAAACGTCGGTGCCCGAGTGCTTGAGGTAGAAATAGATGCCCATGACGAGGGTGGTTACGAACATAGCTACATTGGAGATGAGCAGCAGGATCCGCCTGCCGAGGCGGTCGACGATGAGGGTACTCAAAAATACCGCGGCCACCTGGATTACCCCTACGACGATGGTGGCTGTCTCGGGCTTGATCGACTCGTCAGCGCTCTTGAATATCTTCGTGGCGTAGAAGATGATGGCGTTGACACCGCTGAGCTGCTGGAAGAACATGAGACCGAAGCCGATGATGAGCCCGCGGATGGCCGGCTTCGTGCGGATGGCCTCCGAGAAGGAAGTACGGTTGCGTTCAACCTCGGCCAGCACCTCCTGCTGCGCCAGCAGCTCCGGTTCGACGTTGTAGCGTGGACCGCGAAGCCTTACCAGACTAGCCCTGGCAGCGTCCACGTCGCCCTTCTTCAGGTAGTACACCGGCGTCTCGGGCATGAAGAAGAAAATGCAGAAAAAGACGATGGGTATCGCCGCGGAGACCAGTGACAGGTGAAACATACTGAGCATTGGACCGAGCACGTAAGAGACTAAGATACCAACAGTTAACATCAATTGGAAGTAAGAACCCAGAGTGCCACGAATCGAGCTCTCGGCCGTTTCGGCGGTGTACATTGGAGCAGTGACACAGAAAGCACCACCACTGACACCGGTGATAAAGCGGCCCAGGTAAAACATAAGAAGTGAGTTGGCAAAGATGATGAGCAGCCATCCAATGGTGAACGGAACCACGAGTATCAGCATAGCAACCTTGCGACCGATCATGTCCGAGAGGATGCCAATGGGTACACATATCGCGGCTGCTCCAAGAGTGACAAATGAGCCAATCCAAGAAAAGTCCTCTTTGTCGATAGTAATGCCGTATTCTTTTGCTAGGTCAATGCCGTCAGGACCTGCAGCCGACGACCATCCTAAGACCATGCCCATAGCCAGAGCACCAAGGGTAGCGGCCACCCCAGCCATATACTGAGGCAGCTTTGCCGCGGCAGCTCCTCGGTCACCCGCATTTGACACAAGTGTCTGCTGCGAAATACCAATATTTTTCTCAACCATCGTGTTTAACGGTCGGCTTGTCGATGCCTGTAAAAGAGGCGTTCTCTCGGTATCCTGAAAACAAATAAAAAAGGTAAAATAAATCTATGACACTTTCTACTTTCTTTAAATGTGCTTTTTTAGACCTAACAAATGATAATTACATAATTTTATAATATAAATGTTTCTTAAGTTTTATAATAACACTTTTATATACTTATATTATATTTCTTATATACTTTTCTAGATGTATTTTAAATTGGAGTTATTAAGTTAACAATTTTACTATTTTATTTTATTTTATTTTATTTTATTATTTTACAGGCCTTCACCCATATACAATTTAATTTAACAAATTTAAACTATAAAAAGAAAACCACAAAGATTAATAATAATTAATCTTTGTGGTTATATTAATAATAATAATATTTTAAGACTATTAATAATTTTATCAATTATTTTTTGTCGTAAGAAAATATGATAAAATATTAAAAATTTATTTCATTAGTAATTTTTTAATTCTTTTTATTTTTTAATTTATTTGCTTTTATTTAAGTATAAAATTAATATAGTTAATTCTTTACAGATTACTATATCTGCAAAAATGTGAATAAATTCATTGGCTGTGTTATTCATCTTCAGTAATCATGTGGGAGAATATTTGGATTTTATTCAAGAATGCAACAAAGGTTGTGGAGTGCTAATATATATATATGTATATAGCATATATCTTTGGAGAAACACCTACAGCTGATAAGGTTAATATCTCTTTGGTTAGCTTTTTCTCATTGTATTTACTATGCTCAGCTTAGGCAGTAGTAGTTAAAGGCAGAAGTATTTAAAATTAAGCGTAATAGTAACTTTAAGTCATATGTTTTGTTACATACCTCCGAGCAGAAATACTGACTCGGTCCAGCTGATATGATCTCATTTTCGTCCGACATGTTTCTTTTCTATTGAAATCTAAATAATACTATAAGTTGTTTAGATCCTTTGTTTGCAATCAGATAGTCTAAATTATAACTTTAGTTTAAATTTTCTTTGATTAGTAAAAATGCGAGTGAAGTAACGTGACAGGCGTATTCGCGCTGCATACTGCCACGAATGTTTCTGTCTGGGCGCCACTACCCAAGTACTTCATTCAAGCTATATACAACTACAGAGTCGCTTGATGTATGCGTCATAGTGTGTGAGATTTCATTGTCGTACCTGTATATAGGCAACCATGTATTCATCTACGCCCGTTCAGGCCTGTTGCGTCTTTAAAATATTTATTTAATATTTTTAATTTCCCATTATATAAACTGATTTTTTTAAATGTTAAAATTTATGCAATTGAAAAATTGTAAATTTAAAGGTTTTTTTTTTAATATTTTAAAAGAAGAACTTTGTACGTAAATGTTTTCTCGTTTTTATAAATTTGTGATAAACATAATTTCAAGTATACATTGTTGCCTTTGTAATTGTCGCTGAGAGAAATTATCCACATTTTACGTGACAAAATGTTAATTTTTTTCTACTCGCACTTTGCATTTTTGCACGGAAAAATTTCTTAACAGTGGCATTCAATTGATTGTCAATTTATCAACTGATCTGGTTTTTATGCGATATTTTTATTATCTTATCCTATCAAATTAAAAGTATGTGCCTCTGTGCGATAAAACATGTTTCTTTTTGATAGGTGTTTTCTAGCGATATATTAGATAGGCTATCTTGTCGGTATTTTTTAATTGTTAAAATACATTAGAAAAAGAAATTTGAAAAAATTTACAAGTTTTATTTTGATAGCAAAATAAAATGTGCGTTTAATATCTCCTATTAAAAAAATTGGTTACTACAGTTGATTGCTCAATCAACAGCTATGAACTTTTCTCTTCAAACTTCTTTTGGTCGAACCCATAAAGACGTACTAGCCTGTACCTTTCTCATACTACTGCATACTCGATCGATATTCGTATTTTAAGAGCAAACATTATCTTTCGCAAAGAGCGTTAATGCATTTCTCCCTGCTGACGTTAGAGTCTTTAATAAAAAAAAGGAATCGACTTGTATGTTTTCCAATTACAGCAATCTACTTTTTTCTCGCTTGTATTTTAATGTTTGTCTATTTTTAAAAAGATCTTGAATTAAAATACAAGATCAGCCGTAAAATTGAAAATCAGTATTCATCGTCGATCGTTCGGAAATTGAGTCTATTTATTAATAAGTAAGGAAAATAATTAATAAACAAGAGAGGGTACAAATCGAAGTTGCATTACTATTGAAGTACATATGTACATAAAATAGTCGGTGTTCGAAACGAGATTCCCTATATTATAGTTTTTGAGATTCTTCAGGTGACTTTCGCAAATCACGAAATTTTGACAATTGTTTGCTTTGAGCAACATCCATTACGGGGGCGTTATGGACTTCTTCATTCGTTTACTACTGTGATACTACTTAAATATACATTTCATGGATTTACATGTTAATTTAATAATCTTTCTATTGCAATTAAATTGTTAGAAGTCGCGTTGGTGGTGAAATTCTACTAATGATGGCTACATTGAATAACATAAAAAATTGAATTATGGAATCAACCTTAAGGATGCATTTTTTATTTTTAATTGTGAATTTAGCACAATTCAAATCTAAAGGTGCAGTGAAACACCTTTCACTTAGATAGATTACTTATTACGTGACTGTTTTACATGTCATAATTTGTATACATAAAAAAATAGTAAGAATACATTATAATTTAGATGTAGAAAGGGTGTGATGTGTTTAATTAATTATACTTCATTTTTTATAGAATATATTAGTGCACATTTTGCGATAATAAACAGGTTTACGTGAGAGGCTAACAATATTATGCAGGATTCTAAGAAATTGCGTGGTATTGAAGATTGAATTATCCAAGTTATTGAAGTAAGGCAACTTTCTCAGATAAATTCATTCCTAAGCAAAATAGACCTTAAATTGTTTTATTTATAATTTCATCGTGAATTTGAAATTCTGATTGGAATAATGATCAGGAGATATTCATCATCTGACGTGCATTTTTTCCACGACTTTCAATTGTATTTTATATTCTTTCAAGAATCGATTAGCAAATTTTTCGCTTGCAAATTATTTTAATTTTAGAAGAAAATATATTTTTTTAATAATATGATTGGTCACTTTTTAAGAGTATAATGATACCATATTAAAATTATTGATGTATTAGAAATTCGAATTAGAATAATGCGGCACATATTTATTTTATTGCTTTTTTATAATCTATATTTTAGAAACTGTCTGTTGTTGTAATAGTCTTCGCAATATGTTACATGCATAACTCATTTATTGTAAGTCATATATAATATAGGTATATATAATTTATTACTATGTATTTACAGGGATAACAATAAGTATTTGCCAAATAGTTCTTACTATTTACGGATATTTATCCGTGTGAACGTCAAGGATCCGGCATTTACCTTTTGCTCTCATTGTACTTTATGTAATTCTTGTAACGTGCCTTTGCGGTCAGCACACGATCATGAGCGATCATGATTTGGCACGCGCAAAAAAAACGGAAGCGTAACAATTTTCAACTTTTCAAAGAGAATCACGTACTCTCAATTGTTAATTTTGATTCTTAGAAAAGGTTTCTTTTTATACCAAGTTAAAATTTTATTTGTATTTGGCTTGTACTGGTGATATTGCTAAAGTGTTGCTAAAATTTAGTAAGAAAAACACTGAATATCAATTAAAGTCAGTATCAGTTTGACAATTTCGATCATTTTAAAATGTTTTTATTACGTATTACATCATTAAGTCCGAGTCAAGTATAAATTTGCGATTTGTGTTCAGAATTACGTTATTAAAAATGTTTTAACTTCAGTGGAAAATAGGTACGAGTGCGATAGTCGACTAAAAATTAAACTTTCATTTTTCTCAATTCAGTACAGAATTCAAGTAAAAACGATGAGCAATATGCTTGAACTTTGACGCTGCGATAGAAAAGAATCGCCGGATAGCCAGTGTCGGCATCGCGCGAGGATCGGAAGACATGAGGCAAAGTTCAAGCTAGTATTGCATCAAAAACCAAAAGGTCATTAGCGCCTCTCTCGCGGTCGACGAGGAAGCCGGGCTTGGCCGCGTCGCCCGCGTTTTCTCGCGCTCGCTCGCGAATCGCAGATGCACGCCGAGTGCGCATTGGAATTTCGAATGTCTGACGTGCGAGCGAAAAAATTTCAAGGCGAGAACTTTGGGTCCGACAATAGGCGTTACATAACGACCGCGCGATATACGCTTATGTGCAGCGAGATAACGAGAGGGAGCGCGACGCTCGTTACTTGCACTCGGCGGGCGGAAGAGCACCCGGAAAAAAGAAGCGGAGCCGCGATCCGTGGCAGTGCCGAAAACGTGTTTTTCCCGCACGAGACAAACACGGCGAGAACGAGCGCGGAAACTCAGCGATAATGGGGCGAGTGACGTGAGTGGGGCATCGGAATTTTCATTCGGCGGACGCAATCGCCGGGAAACGAATAACGGAAAAGTTCATTCGCGTCGTTAAGATTTGCTTCCTATTTCACCAAGTTTTTATTAGTCCGCTT
The DNA here is from genome assembly GCA_900480045.1 of Eurytoma adleriae. NCBI lineage: Eukaryota > Metazoa > Arthropoda > Insecta > Hymenoptera > Eurytomidae > Eurytoma > Eurytoma adleriae. Next base: position 88,537 of record UXGC01000051.1, on the reverse strand, counting down.
CAATGTAAACAATCGTTAAGTACTTTATTACTCGTTTTTATATTTATTATTTTAATTTTATTTGTCGCACTGTATGTTAAATTGTTGTATTGTTCAAGGAACATTTCTGTCGCCAAGTTAATTTGTGTTAAAATTGCTTCACGCGATTGTAAATGTAAAATTAGTAGGTGCACCTAATCACAGATAATTATATCAATTAAATAATCTTGAAAAAGCATACAGCGTACAAAGTCAGTCGATGCAATAAAAAGACAGGCTATACAATTTGCGCTTCTAGCTTGAAATTCAAGTTGCTAAAAGATACTGCCAATGCGGCGTCACATTACGGCGCGTAACGTACGATGCTGAACTGTGCATTCAGGCGGTTGCGTCACAATAAGTTCCAATGCGCCCCGGAGGCGGAAATTACGCGCGAGACACACGAAATTGCAGAGCGCGGATTAATAAGTAAGTTTTACTCTCTTTAGTTTAGCGCGCGCGAATCGTGCGAAACATACTTTCTGCCAATTTGCCGTTTCGCGAAGTCCCTGTTGGGACTTCTGTCATTTGCAAAATTGGTGGTTTAAAAAAGAGCGAGAGAAGCGAGGCGTTCCCGGAAAACTTTCCTCTGGGTTACTATAGTTTCGCGAAGTTTCGTAAGAGTGACTACGCACTTTCCAGCAATATCGGCGGGTAGAAAGCATTTCGTTGTAACCAGTTAGAGCCCCATCTCGTGACAATTTATGATTTTTGTTTTCAAGGGGAAACCAAAGATCATTAAACCGCTACTTGTTGCTTAATGACTTATTTTATATCTCATAAAAAGTAATGAATTTAGACGTGTAACATTGAAGTTGTTCAAGCGAAGGCGTATATTTTTCTATAGAAGTCTAGGTCTTTCAATATTTTTACTGAAGTCAGATCGAATTATGTATCTTTATAGCAAAGAAACTGTTCTTTAATTTTTACAGTTGCATTTTTTAATAGTTTCTAAAAAACCGTTAATGTAGAACAAAATTTAGATTAGTATAATATTTTAAAAATGAGAATTTAAGTTATTTTTTCGGAAAATTACCAAATAACAAATTTCAAACTATACAAGAAGATAATTTTTTATTTATTTGTTTCAGGTGAATTAGCTGATGCGAATCAAGATTTAATATTAAGCCACTCATCCATCAGTTCAAAATTATAACAATCTACTAGTATAAAAGTAAAAAAGTTTAAATTTTTACATTGTTAATTTATGTAATATCTAAATTTTAAGAATATAGGTATATACATAATATTATGCATATGCATAATTGAATAGCGCTCACTCAAAATTACTTTTGTGATTCGAAAATAAGGTTAAAAATGACCACAGACATTTTTTCACTGAGGCTTTCTTTCACAATGCGGTTAACCCTATCTTCTAGTTGCAGCGTCGTATTTCAATTTCTCGCTCGTTAACTGCTTTCGCGTACTCCCGGACGAGTGCGACCGCGATTAAGGCACGGTCAAAATTTGATCGTTTTACTGCAAACCCATTTATTATCTCCATTGGCGCTTAGTTAATGCAGGAAAACGCGGAAAATAAAATTGCTCTCGCGGAGTGGAATTTAAGTCCCAGTGAGAAAGTGGGTCATCGGCGATCCATCTAAATCTCCGTGCATTTCACGCCGGGGAATCTTGTTCCGAGTATCGTTTGTCGAACGCGATGGATCTAAATCACATCACTGGCTTCTTTTTGCCGCTCGACTAATGTATCCAGGGCGATGCGCTCGGGCGTGGAGAGAATCTCGTGGGCGCCCAATTGTCGAAACATTGGGTTCCGATTGAATTCACTTCCGCTTAGGATTTTCCGAACAATCCCAATGCTCGCTCGGATTTCTTCGATTTGTTGAAGTTTGAAATTCAGAGATTAAGGTCTCGGTCATTGCTTAAATGCTCCAAAGACCTAGCGCATGGCTATTAAATGTTTTCCCATTACAAAGTTTTAAATGAGCTAAATGCTAAGATATTTGCTGTGCTCATTAGATTAGCTACTGCAAATGTAGAGTAGATTCAAAGTTTATAGTCAGCAGTAATGATTATGCGAATAAAAATTGTCTTTATTTACAATTTATGTTAAAAGGGACTGGGCTGATATAACAATTTATACGTTCTCCTTGGAAAGAATATTCATTTTATTTTAGATTATTTTTTTGAAAGATAATATGTTCATTATTTTATGTCGATATTATCATTGTTTGTCATTCCATTGACTTTAGAAAGTTAAATATTTTTTATCTCCATACTGTATTTTTTTCTTAAAAAAAAAATCTAAAGAATATTTATTCCTTACTCCGAGCACAACTCGAAGCTTATCGATTATTTAATCTACTACTTTTGCTCATAATTTTAGTTCAATTTAGAGCAGCAATTTGCAAGATTTTTTTGTAAAAAAAATTTTGCGCAATTATATAATTTCACTCCCATTTGTTTTGTTTTTAACACGAGTTTAATGAACACTTTCATTATTGTCAAAAAAGGAAAAATAAATGAAAAGAAAACTAACACGGAAATACTGCGCAAAGTATCGCCATAAGCTGTACGTAAAGCAATTGGTACATGAGAGTTTAGTATGTAATCAACGATTAAGTCTTTTTTTACAAATAACGATTCTCCGCAACTTTGCACTCAATAAGGAAAATTTATTGATACTCGAGTGAACTCAAGTGAAATCTTGACTTATCGCGATATGTTGTTGTGTCAATCTGCAGATAATAAAAACACTCGGAAAAATTCGAGTCGGATTTACGCGCCAATTGACATTTGGATTTAATTATAAGCTTGTTCGTAATTTAACCCACTTTAAAGTTAGATGGTTAATATTGACAGAGTCTAGTTCTATTTAATCCTTATGCTAGTATAAAATATAACTCGAAAGTATAATGTTTCCGTGGAAATTGTATCCTTTGCATATGAAAAATTGTTTCTTCGAAATTAACAGTTAAGTGTGTTACACTTGTTGATTACTAAATTGTTATTTGTTAGAAAGCAAGTGGATTTTTAGGCAAGATAATTTAGGAGTTTACCATTGTGAAGTTTCCGATATAATTGTTTTATGATGAAATTATATTGAAATTTAACGTTATAAACAAATGTATGAATTAGTTTATTTTAGTAGAATTTACTTTTGTGAGAATTCTTAAATGGGAAAGATGTTAATTTCGTTTATTCAGCCTATTTCGCAGAATGATACTGTATGAAAAATAATGTTATTAAAGTATGGTGCGATTAAGTTTTTAGAATAATATATCATTAGTTTTATATACATACTTTAGTTTAAAAGTTTTATATGCATACTTTTAAATTATTCTTTTAAGATTGCGAAATTGTTTATTTGAATTTTTAAAGCGTCTTAAGATATTTTGACCAAAGTTATAAATTGTTTGCTTAATCATGCGAACTGCGACGATTGAAGTTTCAAAATTTGCCAAAATATGACCTGATTGTGCTGGCATGTATATATCGACTTTTGAAAAAGCATGTTGAACAGCAAAATAAAAATGAATTTTAATTTAAAATGTTCTTGCTCTCATGTTACTTAATTGAATACGTTTTAAGAAAATGCATTGTTTTCTAAATCAAACGTAGTCAGGCGAATAGTTGAAAAAAATAACCGAATTTGATAAGCGTTAAAAAACATTTTCTATGTAACAGCAAAAGATGACAATGGTTTAAGTAATTGTATTGTCTCTAAATGTGTACGAAAATAATATTTATTTGCGTTGAGTCAGAACTTTTTTATCTTTGAATAATGTTCAAAAAACTTTTTCGTAAATTAACAGAGAGTGCGTTACTTTAAGTTTTCATTTATTTTAATTATTGTTTGAAATAATTGTTTAAGAATCAGGTTTCTTTCAATTACATACATTACATTTAGCTTGAACAATTAAATTGATATAGATTATTTCGCGCACACTCCGTAAGGTCAGTCTGAGAGCTACTAACACCGGGAACCTTTAAAAGACGTTCCCAGTGTTACTGTCAATATGGCACTGCACGCACAAACATTGGTCCACCATACCTTATTCGTTTTCAATAAAAATCGAATCGTTCGATTAGCCGCAGAGCGTCGAAAATCTTTAGCCTTCTTGATCTCAGCGTTTACTCCGCACCTCTCGTCGCTCCTCGGACACTTGCTCCTCTACTTTCCTACTTGTTCATCGCGCGAGTGCATCCGGCGACTAACTCCGAGAACACGTGCTCTTTGCCGAGTGAAAAAAGAGGAGGAGGGCGAGTGCAGTCGTCGAAATTGCCGCGCGGCGCGTGTATATGCTCCCCTTCTCTCTCTATCTCTCTCTCTTTAGTTGCGATTGTACGCGTGCCGCGGCCGCGTGTCGATTTAGACTGGATCGCGTACACACGCAGCCAGGCCTTTTAAATGCAAAGGGAAATGGTCCCCCCACTGCGGCGCGCCCGCGACGTAGCCAAAGATGCGGCCGCGGTCCGATCGTCGTCGGGGGTGCGGCACCGGTAGTGGGGGGACAGGACGAGTGGGGTAACACCCGACCCAGGTACACCTGGCGCATTGTTTTCGGATAACATGTTGATGAACTCTTCTGACGGGGATTTTTTGCGCATCGTGCGTGGGAATATTTATTTTCTATAAGCTTTGAAATTATTTAATTTCCGATGGCCTTGACCTTTTAAATGCAGAAAGTTTACTTCTTTAATAAATTAAATATTAACACTTAGTGCAATTTAATTTATTGAAATATTTATGATATTTTATTAGGGAGAATTATGTTGAATCTACAGATTTAATTTTTTTATTTTATTTAGTTTATTAATTTTCGACGATGATAGAGGATCTATCAAAACTTTTGTCAACCTTTTATGAAAACGCATTGTTACCGATTTAAAAATTGTTAATTTATGTAAATTAAAAGAGTTTTTAATAGTTTTTTTAAACTATTTTAAATTTGTAAAGAGTTTTAAATTCTTTATTACTTCCAGTAAAGAGTTTCAAATTCTTTATTACTTCCAGTAAAGAAGGTAATGTCAGTTGTCGTGTTAAATGGCCATTTTAACATTTAAAGAAACTTGCTTTAATGCCGCACTTTCCTCAATAAATATTTAAAAACGTCTTTTTTTTAAATAACTATTTTTGTCGCTGAATATTATCTTACCGTCTTAACGTAGTATTCTTGTAATAAATGTTCAATAAATTTAGCAGTGAATTCATTAATGTATATCCACTGTTCGGAGTTTATTAAACTAATAGAACCAATCATCTACGGCAATAAGCGCGAACTTTATAAAGAAACAACAGTGAGTTGCGTGAAAACATTTAGTCTCCGCCTCTTGCGATAAACTCATCATTGCCAGGGGGAACGTCGAACGTTCGCCGAGACGTCAGAAAAAAGGGGATATAAACGAAATCTTTCCGACGCTACTTTTTTTTTCATGCTTCGCGCTTATCTCTTTTCTTGCGCATTTTCGCTTGACACTTGGTGTATCGCATATATTCACTATAGGCGATAGTCAAGCGTGTGTTTCACATGGCGTCGCGCTTTTTTTGACGATCTCTGCGACCTTGCGGCTCGTGGTAGCGCAGGCGCGATCAGAATTGGACGAGCTACCGAGTAGGACTATCTTCCGCTTTGCATAATTTTATGTCCGCTCTCGCTTTGTTTTTAAACTGCCTCATACTGTGGTCTGAAGACGCGCGAATAGGGAGATACTATTTCGGTCAATATTGTAAATAGTTGAAGTAATTAGTAAAATTTCATTTATTTATAAAATGATTTTTTTACAAGTTTTACGCCAATTGTCATCATTTTATTAAAAAATGGACATGCTGTAAACGAATTTCTATTTTTGAATTTGAAATGTTCCGCGTTGCATTAATCTTCATAGTATTAAATTAAATGTGCACCGACCACATTTTTATCCATTAAAGTTATAAACAACATTATAACTTAATCATCTTCGCTATTATCATATAAATTTGTTTATCGTACTAATTAAGCGCGGCATGAAAAGTTAGTTTGACGCATTCGAAGCTCGACACTCTGACTTTATGTGAATCAAGAATCTTCCACGAAGTTATTCTTTCTGATTTAACGCTCACAGATGCAGAAGTGCAAAAGAAAGTCTATCGAAGCAAATGACGTATGCTGCAGCAATGAAAACTAGGTTTTCTTTACGAGTCTGTTTTTTAACGAAAGAGCTGAGTTGCTTGACCCGCTCGCGGTAATTCCGAATCGCGGTTATTTAAACAAGTGGTGCAACTCCAAGGCTCGTCTCAGGTCGACGATTATACAAGCAAGTGGAATTATTGATATTTTATCTTTTTATTGTTACACATTTTTTTTATTCTACGATTTTTCACTCGTGAGTTATACCCTTGGAAATAGAAGAATCTTAGCGCGTGTGAGCCATAATAATTTCAATGACGGAATATAAAGTGTGGGTCTGTTTTAATTTATTTTTGCTGAATTTTTTCACGAATTAGTTGGAAAGATTTTTTACGTTTTTTAAAATATTCATCCCGTGATATTCCTTATTATGAAATGTGCAAATTCCTGCTAGTCAACATTAAAATTATTTGCGAACGCTTCCGATAAATCGTAAGCGTTATATAGGTAGTGTTTCTAGTTTTTTAGCTTAATTTATTTGAAAATCGGATCAAATTTATTGAAATGCTAGATTTAACAACCACTGCGCAGACGTATAAAAGAAAGAAAAGGTGGTTCAATCTGAAATGATTGAAACTCATGTATCAGTAATTTTTGATAAGACTCGTAAGGAATTTCCTGAAAAAACCTTTAATGTACATCATATTTCGACAATAGTGTTTGTTTATGGAAAAGTAAAGTAACGCGAGTATCTTATCAAATTAACTTGTTTGTCGCGGGCGTAATTAAATTTAGATCTCGAAAAGAAAAATCATTTCAGAATTCGATTACTCAACGTCGACGCGATGAAAAATTATTCAACGTCTAGACGGAACTTCACACCGTTATTCATACTTCAGGAGTTGCAGAAAAAACTGAGAGCCTCCTCGGCTGCGAAAGTTAACTACAAAGCACGCCGGATTCATAAAACCCGCGAACTTGGGACGGTGTCGAAAAATAGTCGGGGATTTCCCGTCAACAGCCAAGTTTCAACTTGGAGAAGTTCAACACAGCCACCACGGAAAATTCCTCTTTCATGATTATCTCAATGCAGTGAGGTTCCAGTCCAGATAAAAGCCGTGCTGCGTTACAAGAAACATATTGCTCTGGGAAAAGGGGGTCGACGGCGCCGATCGCTCGCTTAAACGTTGAACAAGTTGAACATTTTTTTATCAGTTTTTAATCAGTATACACTGAGAAGCGCTACCACGATAAAAATACGCATTCTCGGCGTTGATTGCGAAAAGCTCGGCGAAGCGGAGAATTTAAAGAGAGTTGGTGGATCACACGCGTCAATCAATCGAGTAATTTTTTTAACATATCTTTGGGGTCAAGTGAATTTGATTTAGATAACAAGTTCTTAAATTGTATAAGTTAAAACGAAAGTATTCTTTTCGTGCTATTGTTTTTTTCACTTTCTTTCGATAGGTATACATTTTCCCCAATGTTTGTACCAAAGTTGAATTAGTAAAACTGCGATTTAAATACACGTATGTACCGCCAAGACGTGTTATAATTGAATGTAACGTATACTAAATGACTGTTTCTCCACTTATTTGATTGAAATTATTCAACTTAAGCGGAATTATCGAGGAAATAATGTTTAATAAATGAATAATGTTTTGCAACAGTATTTAATGTATGACGAAGTATTTAAAGATAAGAGGCGTAACAAAAATATTGGACTATGGCTCTGGCTGATACACTTCATTTTAAAAGTCTTTTAAAGTTTTACAATACTTAAATCTTCTTTTGGCAAACTGTAAAACCGAGTAAAAAGATTTATGGTAGTGTCCTCTTTCAGGAAAACAGAGTTATAGATGAAATTAATAAAGAATCAATAAATTTAAAAATATAGTTGTAAAATTTTTTGTCCCTAAGAAGAAAGAGTTACGTGAACCATCATCAATGCACGGAACAACACTATAACTTGTCCTCGAGCACAAGAATAACGGCGGCAGCTCGAACAATAGATAGCCATCGACAAAGTGCATGCATTCAGAGGCAAGCGTCGTTCGAAAATCTTGAACATTCCGGCGAGCCCGCCGGGTAAGTGTGTACGCAACGGGGGAAATCGATCGCCGGCGGCGGCATGCATTATTTATCGGGACGCAGCGGTCGCGCGCCCTAAACGGCGCGCTCCGAGAGCTCGGCGCATCTCCTCCGAGGTGCACGGGGTACCTACCACCGCGGGCGCGCGCTCGATGCGCATCTCGCGGACGACGTTGAGCTTGCACGCGAGCCGCGATAACGATCGCCGCCGCGTCCTTGGCCGTCGTCGGTCGATTCGCGCGTCCTGCCGCATTTTTTTTCTGCGTTCTTTCCGCTCTCTTTCCCTACGGCAGGAGGGCTTGATTGATGCGGAGCTTTTTTTCGCGATGCGCTTTTTGCTCGCGTCACGCCGGGGCACTCCGCCGATAACGCCTTTGTCGCCTCTAAGAGAAATTGCAGCGAAAGCAAATAAAATGCTAATGCTCGCGTGCGAGAGAGACCGCTGCCCTATCGGCGCCATTAACGGCCGTTTAATTTGGATCTCGATGGAGCTTTCCTTATCGGGAAACGTTCTCTCCGCTCGCTTTGAGTCTTTACGACTTTATGACGTGCAATGAGCGAACTTGTTGAATTTTTTTTTTCCTTAGTTGTTTAAATGTGGATTTCTAGAGATCTATTTAAAAAAAAATTAATACTATATAGATATAACTGTTTATCGAGTAAGGTGCGCTTATATTTTTCTTAACTAGTCTATAAAAATTGTGTTAAAAATTATAATAGTTTGCTAAGTTGGAAATGTTTACTTTTTTATAGTGAGCTTTGTAAATTATATTTCATCATAAAATTTATAAGAAAATATATTCAGTATGAAAAAGGTTTCTGTTATTCATACGAATTAACATAATCAAATTAACTAGTAGAATAATGAAAAATCCAGTCAACGAATTTTTTTAAATTACTTTTTATCTCTATAAATCAGTCGTAATCAGAAGGTTCGATGCTCTCGACGATGACTGACACACTTGCTCGACTATGTAACAGATTCCTTCACGCGAAAGATATTTTCCTGTCGTTAAGGCGAAAAAAAAATTCACGTACGTAAGACGTTAAAAAAAATATTGGAACGCCTTCGGGAAAAAGATTCCTGCACGGAGACGTAGAAGCGTCACAGGAGGAAAAAAGTCGCGGCGGCACGACCGAGACGCGGACGAGCCTCTACGGCCTTGATTCCGCGTCGCGTGCGCGCTTTGTAGGTATCTACGTGCAGCCGGTCTCGCGCGCGGAAGGGGCAAGCAGGAAGGCAGGAAGAAAGAGTCACGTACAAGGATAACGCCGGGAAAAACGCGATTTTTGGCGATTCCGAGGGCCGCGCGATGCGCGCATCGATCTACTGAATCGAGGGGATAAAGGCGCGCGGCTAAACTTTGCGGATTCGTATCCATCGCAGTGCACCCTGCATAAAGCCTTCTTTTTTTATGAGACGTATTAGTAGATTAAAAAGTCCCTGCCTATTTTGCGCTGTGACGTGAGCACCGATAATGTTTGTAAATCACTTTATCCTCTTTTGTTTCTGTTCATTGTACTTCCGCACGAGAAAACCGAATTAATTCGGGGGAAGGCAAAATTAGAATATTAACATATTTAAACTGCTGATAAATAACTTTTATTTCTGAGGAATACTACTTTTAAAGAATTTCAATAACATTTTCATAATTTATTTTTAAGATCAAAGAATAAAATATGAGAAATTTTAAAGATTATGGATTTAAATTTGTGAATGTGTAAATAAATCTTTTTAATGTAGGTTAAACAATTTTTCTTAAAAGTAGTAGTAGATACGTTTCAGAAAGCTTAATATTTTTGAGAAATGAAAAATACCAAAGCTGTATTTTCAAAATTATAATAACGAAAAAAATTGAAGGGAAATGTATGTTGATGACATCTGGTACTCGATCAAATCGTCCGTCAATACTGAAAAAACTGAGAAATTCAAACTAGCCAAATTAATTGGCTGTCGAACGTAGCCCCGAGTAAACGCGCCTATCACTCCCGGTGCTCTTCCATTAACAAAATTGTTGCAAAGCACTCCTCCTCGGGTATCCACTCGTTCGCTCGTCAGCGCTGTAAAAAAACCTCAATCCCGCCATTATCCCCTGACCGTAAACCGAGCCCTTCCCTCGCGGAAAACGAGATCAATCACTCGAGCGCGTTTGAAGGGACGCACGCGCTAAAAGAGATAAAAGTGGAAAAGGAGAGCGAGCGGGGCCCGCCGCAGCTTCGTTACGCGCGCCGTCGAGTTTAATCACCTATCAACCCCCGGCTAATCGGCCTCCGCTAAAGTATATAAATCGCCCGGTTGCGCTTAGCCTTTAACGGCCGGCCGTAGTAGTAAGGTCGAGGCGCGCGGGAATCCGGCCTCGGCGAAGTGGCGCGCGCGCCAGCGCGTCCCGCTGCTATCCGCTAATCCCGGGATAATCAGAAGGTATTGATTCGCAGCTGAATTGCGCGAATGCATACGCTATCGCGAGGCCGGCAAGCCTGATTTGTTCTGCTAATTGAGAAATTTGAACGTCGATGCCGATGAACTGCGGCCCATTCATCGCCGAATGCAATTTGTAATGTAATCGAAATTGAATGGTTATTAGGAGAAGGCCGCGTCTTTCGCGATCATTTCCTTCGATAATTCTAATTCCAAATTGTTTGTTTAAAAAATTTAGTTTTTACGGTGGAGATATTCGGAAAAATATATTGTTTAACCGTATTATACACATCTAAACTTGAAAAAAGGTATTAAATTTTAAGTTCAGTAAAATAATCGGTAAATAATTTACTATCTGCCTGTGAATTAGTGACAATGTCATACACGTACAAAATTTAAGGCAATATGCAACTTATTATCGCTTTACTGATTCAACAATTGCTAGCATTGTCACTCAAAGTGAAACTATCTTTGAAGTCTACTGCAGGGAGAGAATAGGAACGTTATTAACGCACTGATTACCAAAGCAAACGCGCATGCACTCGCCTATAATGCTAATGAATCGTGTGAACACCAATAATCAGAGGCGATTGTGTCATTACTGCATTCGATTTTTCTACCAGTTTTGCGATTCAAACGTTTGAATGAATTTTTTTTTAGATTCGATGGGAAAAGTTCGAGTTTCCAATGACTTGAAAGTCAGGATAATCTGTTAACAAAATTTAATTTGGTATCATACTATCGTTATTTACGCCTGAATTTTTTCCTGAAAAGAAAGAGATCTTCAGTCAGTTTTTTCTTTATCCCATTTTTAAGATTTAAACAAGTTCTTTTAGTTTTTTCGATCAGCAAATTTTTGCTGATTTCAGAGTAAATAATTTATGCAGAAGAATAATTTTTTTCTTTTCTTAGGTACAAACGTACATTTTTAAGATTGCAATCAAACTTTATAGTCAACTTATAAATAGAAATTAGAAACGTTTTGTATAAATAGCGTTTAAGGAAATTATTGTAATGATTGAACAGATGCATTTAGATAACAATATTGTTATTATTCAGATAATTTTATCGAAATTTCTTTTTGTTCAATTTGTTATGTAAAATTTAATATATATAATCAAAAAAGCGACTAAATCGTAAATGCTAAATGTTCGTTAAAACGTGGTGAATATACAATTTCCTATGGCAGTAATGTGCTGTCGGTTGAAAAATCGAATCAAATGAATTACTACGATTTTTAGCAGGATAAAATTTTATAGACAGGATAAATCGCATGTTACTTAAACGAATGCGACAGGCAATTTCGCAATAATTTTAATTGTCGCACTAAAAATTCTTATACGTTGTAGACGTATATTCAGTCTTTCGCATCTGTTATAAAACTTGTTCAAAGAAAATTAAAAATTATTAGAGAAGATTCTTGACAATGACGTTCATATTATATACAATATACAGCTGCTTATCGATTTTTTACCTCAGATTTCATTTACTGATCACGTTCGTGTTATTAAATATAAGAACTGTTATCTATAGATACTAGCTGATTTCAATTTTACAAAAATTTGATCGATAATCAGTTTTTATCAATACTCCCGTATACCACTGATTTAAAAAGTGTATATTACGCAGGTATGTAGCAAGCTAATACTTTGTCGTATCAGGTATTTTAATACATACTTGAGAAAATTTAAAAATTATCATTAATTACAATTTTTCCTTTATTATTGCAGCTAAAATTTAGATCAATATTTTAAACGTCCTTTTTTAATAGTTTGAATCCTTTTATTGTATTATTCAATGGCCAATTCATAATTAATTTACGTGATACAGCATGTAGGTAGCACTTAAACTTTTTCTTTAAGGTTAATTAAGTGTTTTGCTTGTAGAATGAACTTTGGTAGTGTTATTCATTTGTGATTATCACTCGTAAATTACAATAAGTGAAATCTTATCTTTTGTCGAAAGATTGATCGTCGATTGATTCAGTCTTGATCGCATTCGCATACCACACCAATGAGAAATTTTAATACAGAAATACTGTTGAAAAAATGATAAAAAAGTATTGCAACATTTACCGAATAATTTTTTCCTTCAAAAGAATTCGTTTATCAGAGAAATAATGAGTCATATTTAATCGGAAGCTTAACAATAAGTTCCCACCAAGAATCCTATCGAAAACTTTTCGTACCTCCAGAATTCTTTCGAAACGGAACGTCTCAATTAATTCAGCCGAAAGCCGCTGAACGGCGGTATATCGAGAATATTTGCATCGTTAAATTGAGCGCCGCGCTAATAAAAACGGAGCCGTCCTTACGGCTGTCTGAATGTAATTTTCTCGCCTGAGAAAAGTCGGAGTGAAGATTCGGTCGGGAAGAGGAGGCAACTTTTCGCGCGGCCCTTAATTTATATCGAGCCCGCGGGCGTACTTTTTAATTGCAGCACTTTAACGAGGGTCGGGCGCGAAGCACGAAAGCCCGGCGATCGATCACTCGTTAGTCGATTTATCAGAGCGTACGCACTACCTGCCACTGACTACGGACTGGTACTTCCTTCCTTTTATTCTCTTCGCTTGATCAATGAATAAATGTAGTTTTCGCACCCTCCAATTTGTTTTGCTCGTTTTTCATTACATTTTTTAATTTTTATTTAATATAATTAAAGTTTAAAAATAGTTTCTTGTAATTTACCTGTAATTTTCCTAAATCAAAGCTGTTTTTGTTAAATGGTCCACGATAAGATATTCAAGAATTGATTATTAGAAGTAATTAACATGTAATATTTATATTAGGATGCATACAAACAATTAAAAAGTAATTTATTAATTTACTTTTCTATTATTGTTTTTATATTCTCTTATTAAGTATTGTAATTGCAAAAATTGTATGCGGTTAAAAAAAATTTCAGTTAGAAATAAACGAAGTAATGAAAAAATCGATAAGAATGTCATAAAAATTTGTAGTAGTAATGACCTTGAGGTATGTAGTGGTGCTCAGGTCTAAATTCATACAAAGGGAATAATTTTTCTACAATTTTTCTGAAAGTATGGGGTAATTGAAAGCTAGTTCATTTTGAGCGTGACATACAAGGGAAAACAGTATATAGTTTCATCGAATTTTCTATTTTTCGCGCTTTTCACCGATGCCTTATTCGCGCATTAAGAATCGCGAGCACTCTTTTTTCCAACTTGCAGATCAATATTTTAAATTACACGAATGAAAATACACATTTCGTGTCTGCCAATTACGCAGTTAAATCCTCATTTTTATAAATATTTAATTCTATCGATTGTGTAAGTTACTCGATAAAGCGATAACAGTTAGTGGTTAAAATGTTTTAAGATCAATAGATTCTACAGATAAGAAACGGAGCACAGTCAACGATTAAGTAAATATTATATCAATTAAATGATCGATCTAAAGAAAATATAGTTTAATAAAATGACACTTCAAAAGTGGATACGTAAGTAAAGAAGAGTTATAGTGTCTTCATAATTGGATTGGTCCCACACGCGGTATCAATTAAAATGTTTCCAGCAGAAGCTCGAGTAATCGCCGAACAGTTCAACCGTAAAATCAGCATCTCTCGCTACAATGCCCATCGTTCTCCGTAAGGATCTCGGAGTCACGGCCCCGCGGTCCGCTGCGTCGAGCAGCGATAAATCTAATAAACGTAACCTGTCCCATTGTTCGCGTGACAATGACTGGTGCGCAGTAAAAACCGGAGCGCCGATCGAGCCGCGAACTCGTATCTGGCCTTTCGCAGAAGCCGAAAGATCCGAGTTAAGCAGCGTAGAAGCGCCCCAAGGCCCCCCCGGGCGATCTTTTCCGCCGGCGTTCGTACGCGCAGGTGTTCGCGCGATATGTGCCTCCCGCGAGTTCCGGGGGCAATTGAACGCAACGACGCGCGGTGTCAAGTGCGTGCGTCGGCCTTGCCTTGGCTGCGCGTGTACACGTATACATAGGTAGCCGCGACGCGCCGTCTATTAAAGCGGCGGGGTGACGTTTCTCGCGGATTTCTTGGATCCCGCACGCTTCGGATGAGACGATTGACGGCTGGTGGATTATTACCATTGGCGCACGCGATGGGAGGAAGAATCGACCAAGTTGCATCGATTTATCAATTGTTAGAAGCCGATTTAAAGCACCCGAGCGGAAAGTGTCTTTACGGGTCACGGGAGACGGGAGCTTTACCGCACAGGCGCAATAATGCAAGAATCCTTTTTTTATACTTTAGGTCGATTGGATTGCAGGAATGTTGTCAAATGTAATGTGCAGTTGTAATGTCAACACTTTGTATTTGCTCTACCACTGCTATGCATGCGAATATAGATGCGGGATAACAAACTTTATTAATAATAAAATGCAATAATCGTTTGCTTGTTTTCGCTGTTTATCACGTAACATAAAATTTAACTTTTTTCTGTGGGCGTGTATATTGGTTTTAGGTCTTCTCATGTAGAATCGTAAAATTTTAACAAATCGATTCCTAAATTTTTCCAGATATTAAACTGCACTATAGTATAACATCATAAAAGATAATTGCAGTCAATTAAAAAATGTGTTATCCATTAAGTTTTGTCATATCAGCTATTTTTTAATAGTGCTTTGACTACGCCCACTTGAAAGGAATATTCCAATAAAAAGGTATTCAATTAAATTCCTACATATATAACTTATTGAACAAAATTATTGAAGATTTACAAAGTGTTAACGCAAAAGCCGAATTATAGATTACCCCGAGGAATCGCACATTTCGCGAGAGTCCTGCAATAACAAAATACATTTCGTAATGTGCTTATTTTCGCGAGAATCCGTCAAATGTGCTATTTACACGGGGATCTCGGGAGAGTCTGCTTTTTCTTTGTGGCAAAATGAATTTTGATATTCATCATTGTGAGCACTTGTATTTAAAACTTTCTTTAATTTCTCATCTCCAATCCATTGTTATCCAATTTCTTTACCCGTTTTACGACTTAAACACGCGCATTAATGTATCTTGGTGCATCCGCGGTCGCCTATCAATCGGAAAGCTTTTCGGCAGTTTTATCGCTGACTTCCTCTCACTCCCGATCTATTAGGAAACAAGCGCGGAATTTCCCGCAGTGCAGCGCGGTGCACCGACGAAATAGCTGGGATATCGGCCGACGAAAAGCGCACGGGTAATTACGGATAGGGAGGGCAACGCGGGGGTGGTCTCATTGTCTCGCTTCAGTCCTGCTTCCATTGTTCCGTGCGTAACCCGACCGCGCCGGATTTTCGGCTGCTTCAGGTTTTTCCGTCGTTCGCAGCCTTGTTTAAAGTGCTCCGTCCCTTTCTATAGTCTCACTATCCCCTCTGCATTTGGGGTATCCTTTTATTTGCAGGATGCCGCTGCATTGTTACGTTGTCTGTTCAGCGGAAAATTCCGTATCGTTTGAGCCGTCTTTTTATTTGGGACACGCTATTCTAATTGATTCTTTGAGCTTTCAATAATTCCATTTATAGTGACAATAGATTCAATATAATGTACTATTATCTTATAATTACTCATTCGAAATAATATTTTTCTCGGAGATTTTCATAATTTTTAATACTCATACAGATTTTCGAGAATGTATTTTCATTGTCAATTGTGCTTTATCTAAATGTTTTAAACCAATGAAAACTTTTAATCAATTATACGGTCACTTCTGCGCTCTAAAGAATTACGGGACAGCACAAGATTTTCCGCATATTATTTAACGTGGTGCCGTCTCATAATTCGACTTATTGTTAAGAAGCAACTTTATGAATGCGATAATGATATCTTCATAGTTTTAAAAACATAAAACAAACCTGGTGCAATCAGTAGAATAACTCATTTTTCCTACTAGACAATCGATTTCATATTAAAGATAAATGAATTAAAATGTTCAGTAAAATTGTTAATTTTTACCTGCAATTCTTTTCTTATTGTTAAGTACATTATGTAACAATGACGAACAACAATAAATTTCCAACAAATTTTTATTAAATTTGATATGGTGGGTCGTAAAAGTATGAAAAACCTCGAAAAAATAATAAAATTTAATAATAAAAAAATCCTTTTTCAAATTTAAAAAGTTACATTGTATTATAATTCATCTTCAAAATTAAATTGCATATAATAACATAATTATATCCACTTATGACTACAAGTAACGTACCCAACCAATGACTCACAATGAATTTCTGAAAAAATGATGTCTTACGGCAAATAGTACAATCTCATTACTCGCTCGCAAATAAAAAAAAAAGAAGCCAGCTGCTCCGTGGGTGTGTCCAAAGAGACGCTATACGATCGCCCATAAACGCTGATAGCGCCAATAGCGCCTTATTTGCTTCTCTCTCGGCGACTTAATTTCCGTAAGTCGCGCAAGAGCCGCACCGGCGCTATAGCACGCGACATCGTAAAAATACGGTGCAGCCACGCGCGGGCGGACGCGATTGTGCAACGCGCAATTACGACCGCGGCGCAAACAGCCCGACGAGGGGGACGGACCGCGAGGATCGGCGCGCTTTTGCGTGCTCCGCGCTCCCGCGACCCTGAGGTGCACGAAAAAAAAAAGAGGAATAATGCCCGGTCCGGCCACTTCCGCTTCCACGAGCGGCGCGCGCGGCAAACGCGACAATTGACACACGCGCGCGCGCGCGCCCGGAATGAGAATCGAATGGAAATCAGGCGCGGCGGCACCGGTCCGTCAGCTTTGCCGCGGCGATCGAGCGCGAATATTGACGATGGACGGTCTCTCTTTTTTTTTTTATTTTGCTCGATTCAGTTTTTGAGCTTTGCGACTGGCTGCGGCGAAATCTCCGCTGCGGAGGGCAAGCCTGGCGTGAAGATTCAATTTCCATTTCAGGCTCGTTGAATTTTTTTAGCATACACTTAATTTTTTCGATTGAAATCGCGAGTTTTACAGACACCTTATATTGACGTTTGTCTTTACATTTAATGTTATTTTATTTAAATAGATAAATGTTTGCTGTTTGCATATTTCTAGTGAAGTGTTGTTTTTTAAATTATTAACGTAACAATTCAATAATCGTTGTTGACTAGAACGTTACGCATTTGAGGCGTGAAAGAATTCGCTATGCAGTCGCAAAAGAATTTTTATTGTTCGATTGATTTTTAATTATCCAAATCTCTTTTTCAATTAATCTTCGTAACTTCATTTATTCAATTTTTATTTTCTCTGAATTAAATTGAAGATTGAAACAGTAATAACTATTTTATTTAATTAGTAATAATTATTTTATGACTAAATTCAATTATTTTATGATTATTTTATGACTAAAAGGTCCTCCGATGCAATCGTTTTAATCACGAGCGACAATCTACTTTTAATCCATGCGTACGTAATAAAGCCCTTACGCAACGAAAAAATTTGCACAGGTTCGCCTCTGCAAACTCGACCGTATGATTTTTTTAATAGCACGTTCTTGCACTATTTGCTTACTTCTGGAGATGCATGTAGTATAAGCCGTGGGCCAAGACAAGCGCGTGCGCTTAAACGACCCGGGGGTTTATAAAATCTTTTATGCTAACCAGCTCCGGGCAATTATACGTTGAAGTACCGGACACATGACATGTTGAAGTTTCACAGGTCATGCGATGATAATTATTGCATTATCATCTGTAACAAAAAATCTGCATTTAAATGAGCTAGCTGAGATCTCGTTCCGTGTTTATAGAGCCTCGGGAAAGAATTTTAGGTATTTTGACGTTTTCGTGCGAATTCAAAGCGAATTCAAAGATTATTTCCTTGTGCGAAAAAAGAATAAATTTAATGGGAGCAGTTCTTACGTGCAACAGTGGACTATACATTTTTAATTTTAGCATATGACACATCGTTACATTCAAAATTATTCACTGGAATGTGTGATTTTTCAATTTAGTCTCCACTTTATATTTCGCAAAAAATGCAACGTGCCAATCTTCTAATCGAATAATTATTAATTAAGCTCGAATAAAGTAATTTCATAATTGAAGTCATTAAACTTTCTTTATGCATGCACGGTTAATTATTCCAGGGGAAAACCTAAGATGTATTAGGAATAATTTACTTTTAAATAAACATCATACGCAGCATCTAATTTCATTTTGTAGCTTTTAATTGCTCGAATTTTATGCATAAAATATCTTAAGCTGTTTAATTTTCAAACAAATAGAAAATATCTAATGGTGTAATTTGTATAGTTTTTAAAAAATCATTCACCTCGAATACTTAATCTGTAGTCCGAAAAATAAATATTTCAATGTGTTAGATATCTCTATAAAATGCTTATCCGAAAAAAATCTTATTGACGGTCAAGTCCACGAGTGGAGATGCAGAAGGCGATAGTGCAGCGACGTTGAGTTGCATCGATGAAAAATCAGGACGAATCAATAACAATAATAGATAAGAGCGTGTGTCCGGCTCAACTGGGTAAAAGTTGTTTATTCAAGCAGATTTCTGCAAAAAGTAATTTTTCCAATTAATTCCGCCTCTGCATTATCTAATGACGTGGGCTTCCGCGCGCCGGTGACGCAGTTCTTCAGTTAATGAGCGCCGCCTGACATTTTTCATTATTATTTACATTTCTTCGAGTTTTCGAGTTGGCAAAATTACATTGCGATCTCGGCGAAAGGAAAATATTTTTGCGCTCGCTAGTCCGTCGGATTTTTAATGCAAACAGGGAAAGAAACGGTTTGACTAATGTTTTCGTTGTCACGCACGAAGCTTCCGAGTTTCTGTTTTCGCACTGTTTTCAAATAGTCCTCAATTTTTGCATTCATTACTCTATAATTATTTCTTTTTTGAAAAGTACAAACGCAAATTACTGTTTACGTATCTTTAGAGAATACGCGTTTAATTGCAAATAAAATTAAATTTACCTTTTTTCATAAAATTGTAGATTTAATATGATTAATTATACATTACATTTCTTATCATACTACAATAAATGTATAACTTTAAATCTTAATATATTCCATACAGAATTTTGTATAAGCACCAAATGTAAATAATCTAGTAAAAATTACTATTGCAAAGTTTTTAAAATTTCACATTAGCAAAGATTCGGCAGTATCACATCAACATCATCGATCGTGTTATTTAATTATATTGAAATTACTTCAATTAAAGTTATTTATACTTGCATTTATGTGAAATTTCCCTCCATCCTCTGACGATAATTTTTCTCATTAAAGTTTATTATTTATGTGTTTATTTAATGCTATTGAAAAATATTAAAATTATTAATTCATTTCAATAAAGATAAATTATGTTAAATGAATATATTTTAAAACGATTCCCTGACAATAGAACACTTTCAAGGATATAAACACCTTTTGAAATAACAAAACATAATTGGCATATTTGCGATAATTCGCAATCGCTGCTACACATTTCACCTGTCCGCTGCTATTGTTCTCAATTGCAATGCATATTACACATAATAAACAGTTTCATTTATTTCTTCAGTAAAATAAACTGCGCTTCACAATCTCGGAAAAAATTCATGCTGCGACAGTGGTAATGTCGCGCGCATAAATTGCACTTGCGCGCCTTCGGAGCGCGCGAATTTTTCGCGAGGCAAGAAATTATTCCCGATATAATTCTCGCCTCGAAAAAATAGAGAGGCTTTCCCGCGAGATATTTCCCCTCTGTCCGCCGGCTTTCCCCTTCGGCACACGACGCCCCGGTAAAGAGACGCGAACGTCGAATCGCGCGTTTAACGCCGGGCATGCGGAGGCGCGAAATATTTTCCGCGCACGTATGAGCCTCTCCTTCGAGCCGCACGCCCGAATCGCGGGGGTTTACCGGCGAAACACGTGCGCGCGAGCGATATTTTTGTATGTATAAAGTATGTATTCGGAGTTCGTGGTATCTTTTTAACATTAGGCGAGCTGAGCCCTGAGCAATATGTGCCGGTGGAAGCGCAATATCGGAAGAAACGCCCTTGTCGCCCGTATTTTTTTCTGGCCGGATCTGACGCTGTTCGAATTTGGCGGCGGTGCACGTGAGAAGATGTATGGAATAAAAAAGTTTTAGCGGGTGAATGTAATTAGTGAGAGCGTATTTTGTAGATAAAGTTTTGCGTTGATAAAAGCTGTGGAAAACTTTTAACGTTTTCTACAAATTTGATTAATACTGATTTATCAATTTTAATCGCCGATGGTAAAATTGCACTGTGTAAAAAAATTAAAAAATTAGTTGTCGCTTTCAAGTTTAAAATGTCGCTTTCATGTTTAAATTATATATAAAATGCACTACTGTAATTGTACATACAGTTGATAATGTGTAATAGAAATCTACTTTACTGGCTGACGAGTCAACGTGGTTCGCTCCTTTTTTCATAGGGGTCAGCCTCTGTACTTTACGGAAATAAGTTAGCAAAAATAATTATTTATAATTTAAAGAGAAATTAATAAGTTAATTCGTGTAAAATTATAATTCGATTCCATCCTAATGGTAGTTTGCCAATATATTATTATAGTTTTAACTTTGTTTTCATCGTTATACTATCGTAATTATTTATAGCAATCTGTAATTTATCATACGCTCAATACCAAAAAATATTTTACAATCCTGGAAGATTAAAAAAAAATGTTAAATTATTAAATATTTAAGCAGCGTTAAAGTATTCAGTGCATAAACTCCAGTAAAGTAAAGCTTTTTACGTTATATTTGTCCATTTCAACATCTTCTCAAACATCTAAATCGGTTTTCTTGATTTAAAATTCCTCGGCAAAATTGAGCGAAAAAAGCTCCTCTGCGGAAATTCCGCGAAAATCCCAGGCTCGCCCGCTTTACTCCCGCCGTGCTCATCTATTCACGTTTCTCTCCGATAAGAAACTTTGTAAAAAAGCTGCTCCGCCCAGCTTTTACGCATAATCTCGTCGATGATGGGAGCGCACGCGAAAAGAAACAAGTCTAATAACGAAACGAGCTCCGCGAAACGTGCGCACCTATACGCGCGCCCCCGAGTTTTCTCGCGAAACTTCTTAAGTAAGGGCGTATATGCGCGAAAGCTCTCCTTGGTCCTTCGGACGAGAGCCAGAGGGGAGGGGGGTGTCTGCGAGGGGCAATTTAAAGCGCGCGAGCCTTTCGTTAGCCCGGTCCTTCTAATAGACTCCGACTCTATCTCAAACATTCCGCCTCAGTTGGCGAGCTCCTTCCATTTATCTTGCCGCCAGGCATTCGTCGCCCGGCGCACTTACATTATTATTACGACTAGTCGCGCGCGGCGCTCCCTTTTAAAGTACTAGCAAATTTTTCGGGCTTTTTCGCATCTTATCGGGTACTTCGTTATACGCCGAGACGCGCCGGCGATAAATTTGGCCCGCGCGCGGCCCTTGCCAAATCGGTTTAATGTGCCGCGAGACGCGGGCTTTATGTAGTCGACGACTCGGACCGCTCCACCCATCCCACCCCGTGTCTTTTTTAAGCGTCGACGCCCGGTTGTCCTCGAAATATTGCGTCTGCTCCCTCGGCCTCTTTTGGCTCCGCCTTCGCTGTTTTGCCTTCCGGTGTTCGAGGATGAGGACGACGATTTTTCTTTTTATCTTCGCGGTGAAAACAGCGAGGCTGTGAGAGACTGCGCTGGGAAGTGATGTAAAAATGCTTTGATTTCGTTTAAGCACGGGACATTTTTTTTACCTCCCGTAAAATTAATTTGAAATGTGTATAACGTTCGATATAAATCAAAGTTTAATAATTGTATTTTAACGAAGTAAGGGTATAAATATTAAATTGTTTATTATTATATCTCGTTTAAAAATATTGAAGATATTTATATAAAAATGAATTTCATTTAATTACCAGCTGCGGTTGTTATTGTTTATAAAAGGACTTCTCAGTCATCCATAAATCAAAGGGAATTTCTCTTGGTTTTTTTTATTAATTCTACCCTTTGGAAAGCTCGGACGTCGCCTTTAAAAAAATAAACCGAGTACTCGAGGCCGCGAGGAACAAAAATATTTGGCCCCGCGCGAACAAATAAATATTTGACGAAACGTGCAATATCGAAAGTGAAGAATAAAAAGAAAGGCCTTATACAATATACAGTATATACGTCTCCCGGAAAATTGAAAATTGAAAACTGCTTACAATGACGCAAAAAGGCCAGACAGTCGGGAAGAGAGTCACAAAGCGCCAGTCACCGTCGGCGCTTAACCGAGCGAAAATATTTATTCTTGCCCCCCCGGGGTGTTCGGCTATACACCGTAGCCCGCAAGCGCACCGAGCTTTTTTTCCCGGGCACCCGCGCAGACAATTAATTCCTCCCTGCGCGCGACGCGCGGGAGTCGCGGGGATGTCAAAAGCGAAGGTCTTCGTTTCCCGGTCGCCGTCGTCGGGGACTTGCCTCCTCTCTCTTTCTCTCTCGCTTTGTGCGCGCGCCAGTCGCTCGGTGTCCCCGAGGCATCAATTACGCGCGGTCTTCCGTCTGTATGCGCGATCGCAATTAAAATGCAAAATTTAACGATCCACCGGCTACGAGCCGCGCGCGCGGATCCGCTTTTCTCGCGCGCGCGCGTTCTCCATCGATTGTCTCGGGCATCTTTTTCAGTCGCCGGTTACGAGTCTCGGGGGAGGGATTGCTTTTTCGTTCGCTCGCGGATGCGCGCTCGGTCGATGCCGCTGTTGCAGGAGGAATCGACGTGCCGCGCTTTACAGTGCTTCTGCGTGCGACTTGGTCAGCGATAGCTTCGCTCACGCTACTTTTTTTATCTTTTGAACTTGTATCTGTACTGACAAATACGAGTAGTATAATCATACTTAGTTATCAACAAAATATATTTTTGTGTCAACGAATGAAGAGTAAAATTTAACTAAACAATTTTAATCAAAATATTATTTTATTGCATAATTCAGATACCTAATATTTGATTAATTAATTTATGTCATAAAGTTTTTCTGTTATCTTTTAATAATACGCGCTTATTAGAAATCTCTGATTAAATAGTCAACAAATTAGTAAATTGCTTAACAAATAAATCGATGACTCCATATCAAAATTACGTATCTCTGCGTTTATTCACAGATACGAATTCTTTTTTGGAGAAACTATTAAAGAGCCAAATTATTTCTATTCTCTAATGAACAAGATCAAAGCGTTGGGCGTCAAATTCGATATCGCTCTCATGTATCGAAACACTCCGCAATTTCGAGAAATGCGAGCGATGCGACGAAGCGATGTAAACGCAGGGACAGATGATGACGCCGCGCGCGAGAAAGAGGGAGCGAGAAGCGATAGACCAGATAGAGGCCGCGTGAATCGTCCCGCAATTAAAACTTTACGAGGGTGATGACGCGCCGGGGCGAGTCGGGTGTCGCGCCTGCATGCGCGAGGCGGAAAGGAAGTCGCGCGGCGACAACGCGTGTCACACGAGGTGAATCTGTAATTTTACGAGCGCGCCGCGCGACGCATGGTTAAACGGAGCGATCCGAGACCGGCGCTCGCTTTCGTCTAGCCGGATTCTTCGTTTGTACCTAAGCCTGGGCCTCGGTAATTGGACGTCTGCTTTTTTTTCGCTCTGTATGAGGGTGCGCGGTGCAGGACTGGATACTTCGTTTTTTTCTTGCAAGGACACGATAAAGCTGGAAGAAGCTTAGGTGGCGGTTTATTTGAGAAAAGGGCCAAGGAAACAGGATAGGAAAGATAATTTGAAATGTTTGTACTATTAATTGAAATTGAGAAGAAAAACTTGTATAAAAACAAAATACACGTTACTAATCAGTGCAACACGCTGAAACGGAGTCATCTGCACCCAGTCTAAACATTTCATATGTACTTCCACATTTATCCCAAAAAGTATATATTATGCTGCATGCGGGAGTGCACGTCCGAGACGATGACCAGGGCAGATAAGCCTCGCCGTGGCGACGTCTCGTATGCAAAGCGAGTGCATCGTGGCTGCTTTATCGGCGCGCCGTTTTTCAGCGAGTCCGCGCGCGCGGCTCCGGCGTCGCGTGCGCGCGAATAATGAAACGGCCCACGGCGGGCCACCCCCGGCGCGTCAACGCCCGCCAGAGGAATGTCGCCCGCGCCGAATTTCATTACGCGGCTGGGGACGAGCCGACGGCTCGGATAGGGGAAGGAAAATGGCCGGGCAAAAAGTTCACCTCCTGCGGAATGCGCGCGAGCCCCCTCCGGCTTCATTTCTTCTTCCTCGGGGAGGCGCGCGGACAGCACCCACACCCCCGCCGTGAGGAAACGAGCCCGACTACGCTGCCGGCAATTATTCCTGCTTTCACGCTCGATATTTCTTAACTCGCGGCCCGACGAGTTTCGTTGTATCTGCGCGTCGCGCGAATGCTGCGCCGTAATGGAACTTTTACGGTCGTAAAGGGGGATATATAAGTTAGGAATTCGCGCGCTGTTATAAGACTTATTAGTTTAAACATCGCAAGTGATTTTAAAATACATAAGATTCATTGAGTATGAGGTATTAAACTTTTAAAGCAATTTTTTTTATATTTTTGACACAAAACGAGAACTTTTGCTCAAATCTTACGCAAGTTTTTGCACAAAAGTGGCAACGTTTTAGCCAAGAGAGCTTGAAGTGAATTGATTTTGTTCTCCAGGGAGCTGATTCGTTTGCCGGCTGTGAAAATTCGGTCTTCCGTCTCTCTCGGTCCGCGCGGACCGCATTCCCCGGGAATGGAGTTCCGCGCAAGCTCTCGAGCCTAGGCAATTGCTAAGCGACTGCGGCGATACGGGCTTCTTCCTCCCTCCCGTCCGCAGCCCTCCGCCGAGGGAATGTTTAGGCGGGCTAGCGGCAATTACGGCGCCGCGGAGGAAGAGGTAGCCAAGTGCAACGGCGCCGGGGCTCAAAGTAAAAGTGTTTCACACTCGGCTGGGCCCGGAGACTCCACTCGACGTTTGTCTAGGGTGCATGTCATTAGCGGTCGAGGAGCATATTAAAGTAAACTCGCTCCAGCGGCCGCGCTCTGTTGTTTTTAGGAGTCCGGGGCTCGCCGTGTACCTGCGAGCGAGACGCGGCTCGGCTGCACGTGGGCTCGGGATGTTTTCGCACGAGCGGAGGGTCGATTGGCTGGACTTGGAATAACCTAGAGGGGAGAAAATTGCACCGGCTCCGCTCGGCTCTTCCGTTTTAAACTTTCGCGATTTTTTTTCTCTCGGTGCGGTTCTTTTATCAATGCGCCTTCGAGTGATTAATTAGCAATAAAAGAGTTCGCGAAAAATAACGACAGTGCACCTTTTGTCGGTATAGTGCGAAACTTACAAATTTATATGGTGCTAGCCGGGCACTAAAAGTTATTGCCGCGAGTGCGCTGTT
The DNA here is from genome assembly GCA_900480045.1 of Eurytoma adleriae. NCBI lineage: Eukaryota > Metazoa > Arthropoda > Insecta > Hymenoptera > Eurytomidae > Eurytoma > Eurytoma adleriae. Next base: position 62,656 of record UXGC01000051.1, on the reverse strand, counting down.
CTTAAATTACGCAACGCAGCCGAGCAGTTGTAATATTTTATCCTCCTCTTATTACGGCGACTATTGAATCAATTTTTCATTTTTACTACTGGACAATTAATTACCGCTGTTCATGAATATTAACGCGCTCCGGTAACCCACGGGTTTCGTAAAAAGGCGTAATTGATGCACGTTTAATGTTAAACAAACTGGTGCGCCCGTCGTACGCTCGGGCTGGCCTTTTCGGTCCGCGACCCCCGAGGCGGCCGGCACGTGCACTCCGCTTCTTTTGTCGGCGTATTTACGCCGTAGGTTCTCGCCGTCCTGAGGGTTTTGTTTCGAAATCATTATCCATTATTTCGTAACGCGCAAACAATGAATTGTACGCGCGCACGACGCAAAGGTCAAAACGCGGAGTTACTGCAGCGCGGGAGTATATTTGCATGGTGTATCTATACTGCACGAATTATGTATTTCACTTGTTAAACGCGTGTTAAAGGCTCAAAAAGATTCCTTAGCGATAGTAATTGGTTGTTATTGAAAGTAATTTTCCAAGTGTTATTTTTTACATCATGTATATAAGTTGGATTATTAAATTGGTAAATTAAAATCGAAATTTGACATTTTTAAATCCACCGATCCAATGACGAAATTTCCACATTTCCAAGTCATCAGCGATTAATTAAACATCTCGTCGAAATAATTGATGGAAAGAGAGAGGTAGAGAGGCAGATTAATTGGATAGCTCGTGGCGATAATTGGACCTTCCACTGGTCGGATCCGGCAATTTCCTCTTGCGCGAGCAAACTGCGCGGGGGCAAGAGGGCAAAAAAGGCCGTTCAAAGTCCATAGTCGTCTCGGCGCGGTGCATTTGAAGTCGGCGAGCCGGCGGCGACAACCGGAAAGCCCGGGTTGGCGCGGGAGAGCAACTAAAAGAGAATAACGCAGCTACTTGGATGCACTCAGCGGGCATTAGCCACTTACGGAAAACTTGAGCGTACGCTCTTTCTCGCATGCTAATTTCGCGCCAGAGCTTTTACTTGCGCCCGGGCGCCCTTTCCCTTTTTTTTCGACCCATTAGCGGAGGGAGGGTGACGCAGAGCCCAGCTGAGTTCCCGCCCGCGCCGTACGCGTGACGCATATGGCGAAGGGGTTGAGCTGACAGCTAAAGTACATTGCATGCTTATTTACCTAGTGTTTTTCAAATGCTTACTCACAGGCTATTTTTTTAAATTTAGAAAAAAATAAACATGGTTATTATAAATAGAAAGTATTTATTCGATGGTTACTTTATTTAATTTACTATATACTGAAGACTTTTGAAAATTTGCATATTGTGAAAGTGTATTTGGATATTAGTGAACAATCGAGAGTGGTATAGGTAACAATCATATTTGTTTGGCTATACTTGCAGGTGTATTTTAGTGCGACGCCGTAATATGCTGTTTAGCGTACATTTATGTACGATAAATTGCATTTTGCATATTTCAAACAATTTTTTCACTTTTTTATTTCCGCTCCCCTTTTTTCCACATATTTGGCACCCTTTTAATAACTACTTCTTAATCTCCGATTATCAGGGAAAGTTTAGAACAATAAGGTACGATAACCTGCTAAAATAAGTAGAAAAATCAGAATTTCATGCGACATTCAGTAGTAACAGTTTCCATAACTTCGTAAGCAAATGCTTTATTTTGCATTAATTCTTTATATTTTTAAATGATTTATAGGATTTATATTAATTGGCAAGGGTGTCTATTAGCATCTTCGCTTTTAATTTTTGTAAATCTTTGAAACGAAGCATAATATTTTTCGGTGAAATTTAGACTGTGGAAAACTTTTGCAGCGATTTCCTATGAGAAAACATTGTGCTAAAGTAGTTGGCAGTGTTTTTTTTAATAATGTAGAATTTATTAATTTTCTGAGTAAATAATTAATTAAATCTAAAGTTGATTTTTAAACAAAATTCTTTGTGTACCCGTTAATTGGATACAAAGTAAATACAGAATTTAAAATCGTGCAGCATGAACGTGGCAAAGATTTACAATCTCTAATTCATTATACACGAGTAGGTATACGTGGCCGAAGCTTAATACACAACGGGCTACTTACACATTTTAAAATAATTCTGTTTGCCGCGCGTAACGTGTAAAGCTTTAAAAAAAGCGCAGCACCTGCTAAAGCGTCGCGGCATCCGGAGCTCCGGTAAATAGCACCTCGTGTGTGGCGCAAATCCCGCGTGCTCGTCGCGTCTCCCTTTGAGCGCGAATTCCGTAGTTCATAATCACAGGCAAACAGATTAATCCATCAGCAAGAGTCGCCTGCTTAAAAATGCAATTACACGCGCAAATATGACAATGATACAAAAGAGTCGGCCTCTCGGCTGACGGCGCCCGGGAGGAAGCGCACGTTTTCTTTTTTCTCGAGGGGCGCGTGTGCGCAAGCCGTTTAATTACATTAGTAATGGGGGTTCGAGGGCGCTTTCGCCCTTCGGCTTGCCTCTACAACTTCTCTTTCATCTCCGCGCACTGATCTCGTTGACGCACTCGACAGCGGCATTATGTACAGCCACGGATTCGCTCCTTTATTTACTGTATTGTCTGGAGGCGCAGGTCAAGGTGCCGAGGACAGTTGAATCATTCAGGTATATTGCTTGGTGTACAGATATCACTGCCAATTATTCGCAAGCTTATTACTTATCAGTAATGATATATAGTTTGAGTTCGCAATTAAGTTACTGTTCATGACTATTCTGTTGCATTATGCAAGTGTTTAAGATTTTAAACAAAATTATATTTAAATAATATTAATATTCAATAAGTGATATGTTGTATTAATATTTTATAATTAATGAGGTCCTAATATACTCACAACCATTTAAACCTAGACCAAATCGGGAGTAGTTATTTCGTTTGGTTTATGCACTTTGTTCTTCTATTATTCTTCCTCCAACGCTTCCAAATATAAAAGCAAAAGATCTGGCTTTAATAGAGCTCTGGCGAATTAAAAATAACGAAGGACACTTCTAGAAGTCTAATGTTCGATGTCTGACACAAAGGGGGATTTAATCCTTATATGTACTATGTACTTTTAAGCGACACTGTAATTAGAGTGCGTCCAAGTAAGTACTACCCTCTGGATGATAAAAACCTTTCCCAGGCTGAAAGAAAAAAGAGATTTTCCCCGGAAAATCCTTTGTGCAAAGGAGAGCAAAAATCTCGACAGTTTTTACGTCCACACGCAGATTGCCTCTGTAAAATTTCTTGTTTTTATATATATTTTATAAGAGTAATCACTGTTAATTTGGAGTGCAGCTATTATAGTTATTTATTAGTAAAACTTGAATAACTGCGTATGTATCAATAAATTCACTTCTTGAGGTATTAAATTACATAAGTAGCTCAACAATTGATGCCAGTTTCGCCTCGTGAAAAAGTTTTTGTCAAAACTGTCATATACTTTTCGACCTAATTATAGTACAACCTTGAGGAGAAAAAGAGAAAAATGAAGAGGGTGCTTGAAACCGTTTGGTAAAAGGCATGTTTCACATCGCCCCTCGCCAACCGAAAGGCGAAAATTTTACGCGCAACGATCAATCAGCAGAGGGACAATTCCTGTCGTTTCATCTTTACACAGGGAAAAACCGCGTTTGCGAATTGGCGAGAGCGCACGCCCGTCAAAGAACAAAACATTTCTGTCCAGCCGATTCGATGCTCTTTTGTCGAAATAAAAAAGGGAAGATAATAAATTCTGAGCACAGCACACTGACGAAGTCCCCGCGCACAATGCTTCATCAAAAGCGATTTTGCCAAAAAACATTTTTGATTGACGTTTTTACTTTCACAATGCCGGGCTCCGCTAATAATCTCCCGTATTCGTTTCGCCTAGTTTCCTACGTACCGCTGCAGTTGCAGTATTACCCGAATTTGTTTCTCTCTTTTTTGCGAGTACATTGTTCGTCGCACAATCGTTTACTGTAAATTTCAGCGAGCTTCGTCCGAGAGCGTAAAACGCCAAAGGAATCAAATTGGTTTGCCAACGCTCAAAGTGCGCGGCGAGGTATTTTAATCCAGGCTTTATAAGTGGTCGCGTTGAAAAAAGCCGAAGCCCGCGGAAAAATCTAATAGCGGCCGGCGCGCGCTGCGCCCGACGTCGGTGCAAGTGACGTGCAGCGAGGGGCGTAGCCCGACAATTACCCCGATGGTTTTCTTGCAGCGAGTAAAGCAGATTACCGGGCGGTTTTCGGTAAAAAGCAGGCGCTGCCGAGGAGAGGCTTCGCCTCTTTTGAGCTGGCATAACTTGATTGATTACACCGCGGAGAAAAGCCCGGGGTATCGGGTCGCGTCTTCGTCGCCGCCGCGTCGCCGTGGCCTCCTCTCGCCTCTCCCGCCGGGGAGGGCCGCTTTAACGACACGGAGATTAACATGTCCGGCTAACGAGCCTTAGCTCCTCTCTATTCCCCGGGCGCTTCTCCACCCTGCGCGGGGATGACGGCCGACTTCGTAAAGGATCGTCTCGGCTGGCGATACGATCGGGATTACCCGCTCAAGCTTGACTTTTCAGATGTCTTGTACACGATTATTAGCTAACGCGCTGACACTTTATCTCCTGCGCGCAGCTTCCGGACCAACTCATCTTTGGAATATTACTTGCAAATATCGTTGATGTATTTTCTTCTGGTTGTGAGAGTTAACGGAGGGAGGCGCTGACCTTTTAAAAATTAGTGCTACATTTTTCAGATAAAAGCCTGAACTCCACAATTAAAATCGATAAAGTTACTGGCTAGTACTAGTGCTTAAGAAATTGTCAGTTAAATAACTATTAATATTTATCTTCATTTATCTTCATGTTCAACAAAAGCAAATTTAGAAAAATTCTTTTTTCCGCATACGTAGTTTCGTGTCGTTTCTGAAGAACCTTTCACTCTTCCGTGTATCTTCATTGGGGTGCGAGGAGCTCGGGGCTTACCCCATGACTGTGACGATGCTCTCCTGCGCGTGTCGTGACGAGCCAGCGCTCAGATTATTTGGGTTGATTGATAATCGCGCGCGGAACGACCTGAGATTATCGTTATTCGCCACGGCTATCAGTTTGCCTCGCTCGAATATTATCGATTGATGACGCTGTACATTTTTTTCTCACCTCTGGCAGCTTGGAAAAATGTTCCTTTTTATTTTGGAAAATTTTATTTTTCAATTTTAGCCGTTATTGCTCCTTCTTAATAGGTCATTTCCGGATTGCAAAAATTGAAGAGAAAAAAATTTTGCAGTCGCAGTCTACCCTTTAATTCGCTAATTTCACTAATTCAAAGGTTTTGCAGGATAATGTGTCATTAATTTTTGTCCAAAATTATTATTTACGAGCCAAATATCGGAACAGAAAATGAACCAAATTGTTATTCCCTCAAAATAAATGATAACGTCATAGTTTCTCTTGAAATTCCGCTAGTATAGACACCGTGACTAACAGCATTGTTTTCCAATGCGGTCCTTGTTTCGATCATGTATTCGATTTTGGTAAGCAATCTTCTGAAAACGATCGAGCCGATGCGTGCGCGGCCGCTCGGCTCATTCGGTATGCGCGCGACGTCCGGGGAAACAACTGTAGACGTCGTAGGCACGCGTGTTCCACTCTCCACGTCGGCGATCCACGATTGGGAGACTCGCAATAAGACGTTTCCTCGTCGAGTGCCGAGAAATTTCCCTTCTTCCTCGTTCGCGTTGACGTCACACGCTCGCATCCTTTGTTTAAAGGTCGAGTGCGCAATTTAAACCTTTCGAAAATAAAATATCATCATTCAGGGAACAATTATTTCTTACTTTAGTTCCTCGAACAGCGTTGGTAATAATTATTTCTAGCTCGAACGAATCATCTCGCTATTATTAGGTGCCGCTTTTTCGATCGTTTGACCGTAAGTTGCTCTTTAAATGCTTTTAAATTTTGTTTACAAAACGTGCAGAATCGATCGAGTGCGTTTTTTGTCACAACGGGAGCCCGAGCCCTTTTAAGAAAAAAAGCCCTGGCGACAGTACGTAAAAGGGATTCCTTGTTGCTTGGTGATTATCAAGGATTAGCAAAGGGATTCGTTCGCTCTGCACAAAGGTCCCCGTACCGCGCCACGGGGCGCTTAAAATTGATTGATCAAAATTCAGGGAGAGGAGGCTGAAAAAGAAAATACGCAACTTAACAATTGCGCTTCGTAAAAAGGTTAGTGAACTTTAATCCTAGCTTTGAATTGTTCCACCTAATCGATCGTTCTCCTGTGCATTATCGAAAAAGTATTATGGGATAATCGACTTTTTTTATACTTTTATAATGCGCTATTTATTAGATAATAGGAAAGAACCATCTAATGGAGAGAACAAAATACGATTTTAACTTACAAAGAGGATTTAAAATTCTGACTTATTAGAAGAAAATTGATACTTTTCGTTTTAATAACCATTATTTTTATTTCACAACAACCATGTTCTATTGAAATGGAAATAATTTATTGCATCACATAGAGTGTATTGAAGATTTCTGAAAAACTTCTTTGAATTGTAGGAGATATAGCACATTTTATGAACAAACAGAATAATCGATCAGGCATTACTCCACCGTCCTTTATTTGCCAAACTATCGCGTGATCAGATGCCTGTGACAATGGGATTCACAGAGGTGGTTGTCTGAAAAAAGCTGCGGGAGCTCCTTCCCGCGGCGCGATCGAAGCAGAATCCTCGTTAACGCTTCGCGTCCCCCGACCCTCCGGAGAATTCGAAATTAGTTGCACTTCAAAGCCGATTGCACCTCGGCCCGCCAGTCTCGCTCATCCGTCGAGTTAGCGTTTTATTAAATTGCACGGGAGCATTGACGAAGGGGATAACGGCGCGAGGCGCGTATTCGTATGCACGCGGGCCAAGTTGCCCCGGATTCCCGGCTAAGATTTACGTGATTCCGTCTCGAAAATTTTTCATTAGGCGGCGCCAGGCCGAGATTGTTAAGGAGGAAGAGATAGGGAGGAGGGCCTAACGATATCCGTCGCCCTCCCGCGGCGCGCGCGCCGTCTACGTGATACTATTTGCATAATTCGAAAAGGGACAGGACTGATTCGCCCTCTCGCTCGCGCGGCATTTTATTTGTTTCAATCAGTGCCGCACCCGGCTCCTCTTTCCTTAGGCATTGTACTTTAATTCGTATTCGAGAACCGAGGCGATATATACCGAACTCTCCACTTTTACGGATATAGAAGAAAAAAGATGCTTTTATAAATTTTTATTAAAAATTTACTTAGGCTAGGATAGATCATTCCTTAACAATGATCAAAGCTATTCATATACGTACAGTGAAATTAAGACTGTATACTAGGAGATCTATAGCATTTATAATTGGGTCTCTGCGGTGGTAAAGTTATCTCTGTTCTAAGAATTATGAGAAGTCTAGACGTTTAAGAAATTCACTTACGTCCTCATTAAATTTACACTGCACAAAATACGGCGCAACTCGCTTTTCTATATTTTAATTGCGGATCCGTGAATAAATAGATAAACAGTAAATAAGCAAACAGTACTAAACCAGGGTTTTGCATCATCTTGAAATCTTCACAACTGTACCACATAAACTCGCTGAAAATAGGCGCCTGTCGAACAGCGTCGAGTGGCCAACGAAAGAAAGGAGTTAAAGATCAAAGAACAGGCCCGGCAGCCAGGTCTCGTCGTAAATTGCGCCCCAGCGACGGGCAATGTAACTTATTTATCTAAATAATTGCCGCCCCCGGTGCTTTTGTGCTCGCACTTAGCCGCCGTGTGCTGCGCAAGTTGCCCGGCATGGGTCCGCGTTGCGTGGCCTCAACGGCGTCCCGCGTCGGGTCAATAAGTCGGCGGAGTGGGGCGGGGGGCAAAAACTAAATTCTATGGTCACGTCACGTGGCGTGGCAGCATGGCCGTAGCTCGAGGTATACGCGAGCGTGCACGTGTCCCGGCTTGCCCCGCTGTTGGAGCCCTAAAATTGTCGCATGTCGCCTAACCATCGTTTAGCAGTTTGCCGTTCGGTTACATCTCTGTACACTGCGAGCTCTACTTCGTGGGGTGGCGCGGGACGCGGGAGAGGGGGGGTTAAGATTCGAGCGAGGGGGAGCGGAAATTATATGCGCTTTAACTGTTGCACGCACTTGTGGGGTCAGAGAAGCGGATGGTTACGTGTGCGCGCAGCAGCGCTAAAATATTGTGCTACAATCTGTCAAGCAGGTGATTTAGAAGGGCCATTGAGACTCTTTTAAGGTCGTTAAATTGTTTTGATTAGTTCTATTATCGCGCTTATTTCCTTTTATTATCAAAATTTACTTTTTATTTCGGTACCGTTGTTATAGTAAAATACTACTTCAGTTCATTTGCGATGTTCAAACATTACAGATTAGTTTGATTTACGTTTTTTAAGTTTATCAATCTTTTTATCAAACAGTAAATTTATTAAACGGATTACTTCCCGGAAAAAAATAATGCAGATTTAATTAAAGCGCTTGAGGTCGGCGGCCCATTGATGCGGGCTGAAGCGCAACTCGTTAACGTCCAAGATCAAATTGCGGGGGGGGGGTTATATTACACGTGCATCAGTGGCTAGAAGCGCGCCTACTTGAACAAATACGCGCGCAACAAAAGCGGGGGCTCGTCGGTCAGCTCGTCGGCGATAAAAGCCCGTGGAGAGGAATGCCGGTGAGGAATCTCCCCCTCGCGCCCTCGCAAAGGGGTGAGATACTTTAAGCGGCGCGTGCACTTATTTAAACAACCCTCGAAATTGGATGGTCAACGCTCGGCGGTGACGGCGCACCACTCCGCCGGGGCACTTGATCTTCCGCGTCCATCCCGGCCTTTACGATCGCCCGCGCGCGACCACCGCGTCTCTTCGGGAAAATTCTGCTCGGGAAAAGCTGGGGTGAACGCGATCGAAATGAGCCCGGATGGAGCGGGGGCGGGGGGAGATTGGAGGCCGGTGCGACAGATGGAAAGGGCTGGACCGAGCCGTTATAAATGTCAATCACGCGTGATCGGCAACGGTTCTGGCAATCATTTTGAGTACCGGGCGCCGGGCAGCACGCGACAAATCACGCGAGGGGAAGGCCCGAACTCCGGAATATGTATATGTATATACGCCGCTGGATCGCGGCTCTGCGGCGTCGTTATAGGAAAACGTGCACGGCGAGCGCGCATTCGCTTTTAGCTCTGATTGGAACGGCCCAGACCGACGTCGCGGACGACCTCGGGGTTTTTTTTTGCTGACGAATTTTGAATGTTTCGCGTGATTTTTAGAGGAGGATCTGACGCGCACGAAAGGTGAATTTGCTGCGTGACTACTGGACTGCAGTATGCATTTTGAAAGAAAAGCGTTGTTGCTCATGTTATATAAATATATAATAAATCGATAATTCTATTTTTTATTTAAAAATAAAAGAATGTAACTGTACTTTTTTCTCGCGATTATTTTCTAATAATGGTACAATCCTTTTTAACAGTTTTCAACAAGTTTACACTATAGTCTTCACTATTTTTTATACAGAAATAAGATTACGCTCTTTCTTAATGACTATCATGTTTCGGTTTAAGTGAGAAATGCCGTAAATTTTCATAATAGTTATTAAACCTATACAAGCAGTGTATTTTCGTCAGACCTTAAGAATTTTTGAATAAAATTTTTAAAGATATCTCAAGCCATTGAGCTATATTTACCTTATGATATTCTTAGTACGTGTTCAATGAGTATAATTATCTACTCTTTGAATATGCACACAGTATCAGCTGAATGAACATTCACCTTGCGGTAATTGCAACTTCGATAACTCTGCTTCCTTGCTTAGAATTCATCCATTCGACGAGAAATAAAAATACCTCCCGCTTTCTTATTTCGTTATGTGTAATTTTACGAATTACAGGCCGTCGCACAGGGTCGCGCCTTTTGTCCGGCGACTCTGAGCGATGGACGAAGGAGCAAAAAAAAAAATGAAGAGCTTCGCAACGCCCCCTAATCTTGCGGAAAATGTGCGCGGGGGAAACCAGCGGATCGACGCGTTCCTTTTTTTATTGAACTCAAAATTGATGATGCCGCGCTTTTTTCGACGATGATTAATCGAGTGGCCACAATTCGGATGGAATGCAGGCTCGCGGGGGTCGAATTTTTCGTGGTCGCGTTATTAATGCCCGCTGGGTCTCCGATCGGCGAGCTTACTTTTCTCACACATCAGCGGAGTTTAATTGTTACGCACATTTAGACTACCCTTTAAGTTTTCTCAACGAGTCGCTTAGCTTTTTAATTAAAAAGGGCCACGTGGTACAGTTGCTTCGAAAGGATGAGTGAAGGTACTTAACTCAATTATAAGCATCCATGCATTATTAAATTACTCGTTAAATGTTTTATGTTCGTTGAATAAAGGCTTTATAAATAAGTAAAAATAGAAATACATTACTTAATTAAAAGTAAGTAATTAAAGTTTCTTTATTAAATAAAATTCAGTAGCGGGTGTTAAAATAATTAATAATAGCATTTATGAAAAAACTGCTTTAATTATAAATGAAATATTTAATAAATGTTTTAATTATTTCCTGTTTATTAAGGCTATGAATTTATATTTCGATAATTTATAAACTATATACTAAAGCTTCTGCGCCACAGAAAATTCCATTGCACCTAAAACGCATCGATCGGAGCATAACCGCAGCGACGCAACACGTGCAAAATTCTCCGTCGTTCGTTAACTCCTCGTACGTTATCATCTCTACTGCACCAACCACAGTCGTCAAGTGTGTTTACAGCTCACGGATAAAAGCCGCGGGGCCGGCTGATCAAAGCGACGCCGAAATGGATGAAGTCGGGGAAACTGCGCGGGGCCACGGCGCTCCCGAGGAAACTTGTCGCAGGATCCGGCGCACTCGGTGCTCGAAGGAGGCGGGGGACGGGGGGATGGATTTTCCGATCGCAAAACTTACTCGTCATATCGCAGCGACGAGAGAAAGAGGCGATGCGCGCACGGCCTCTCGTTACCGCGAGACGTCTTCCTTTCACTCCGGCGCCGGATGAAAAGAACGAAGAGATAACTTTCCAACTAAAAGTTACGACGCGGATAGAGATCGGCCCGTCCCAGCCTCTCCGCGGCGGACTGTCGAAGATTGATTCTTCCTTTCTTCCTGCCCTTATCCGCCTTTGCCGCGGCTCCTCTCTCCCAGCGTCTGCGTATTTTCCGCGAATTTCTACTTTTTTTTTTTATCTCGACTCGCCAACGGAGGCGCGCGGGGCGGGTGTATATACGAACGGCGTCCGCCGCTCATAATTTAATAAGAGCGGCGCGCGCGGGGGAGAAAAAAAGGCGAGTCGGAAAGTTTCGGAGGCGGGCCGAGAAAAAGTGGACGCAAGTTTCTTCATTCGTGCATCTGCGCCGCGGCGGGGCAAGTTTTATCCTCTTTTTCGCCGCTGATGCGCCGCCGTTATAACGGCGCTTCCCCTCGGCGTCTTTTTCTTCCGCCCCGCCGAGGGCCGCTGTAACGAGTGCAAAAAGCGCCGCAGCCCCAGTGTCGCTTTTCTCTTTGCGTTTTTGCCGATAGTTGAATTTTCAAATTAACGAAAGTTTCGTAGGTTGTATTTATAACGGCAATTTGCCCGTCGGCGCACGTGGCTCGACTCGTTTACTTGCTTGATTTTGCTTCTCTGGAAAATTGCCTTTTTTTCCGGCTACGCTGTCTGCGAGATATTGATCTAGGTGACCTGTGTAATATAAGTTTCAAGGAAGTAGATAATTTAATTAATTTACTTTTTTTCCCGATAAAAAGTGCCAATTAGGTGCTTAACAAGGTACATAATTTATTTAAGTAGTCAATAGCAACTTAATTATTCCTATACGTTTCTTTCGCTTTTATTTTAAATTTTTTCAGTAGTATTTCATTCTTCACATTTATTTTAGTTTTTATAACGATAATTAATAATTATATAATTATATCTATTAATAAAATTCAAATATCTCAATGTAATTTACGTAATTATTTAGCAATTGATTCTAATATTATAATGTTTACTAATTCGTTCTCGATGAAAAATATTTACTTAGATTTTTAGAGAACGCAATGCCGAAAATGAACGTTATTACAGTCAGTGCACGAGGTAATCAATATATATCTCCGACGGAAGCTATTGCAGGAAGAACTTATAAGAAAATGGACATTCCCAGTTTCCTGAAAACCATCACGTAGACTTGACGGATGGGAACACTATCTTAAATGGAATTTAGTGTCGAATGAGGGTAAATAATGAAGACAGGAAGAAGCCTCCTTCTGTTTCTTTAAAGCTTAGACTTAAAAATTTCGGATTTCCCAGAGACGTTCATATGAAAATAGTTTCACGTAGCCCGTACCATTTACAAAAGGAAAGCACTTCTTAAAGATGATATTGCTTTTTTAATGGTTTAGTAGACTGGATAAAAATTTTAATAATTTTTCATTCTCTTGGTAGGTTTTATTTATAGATGTCTTTTTATGTAATTTCTGTTGTCACGAAAAAATGCATACAGTTCAGAATATATTTTTTTAAATAGTGCATGAAAAAAGAAAATGCATGAAAATCCGAATATGTCGATATATATCACCAGATAAAATAAGATCATTCGCGTAGAAGTTATACTAGCCACGCGATCATTGAAAAATTTGAGAGTACAACAGCCTGTGTACAATATATCTTTCCCCGTCTTATTTCCGCGGGATGGTATAATGAGGAGATTGTTTGTCGACCGCAGGGCAACGAGGAGCGGGGCGGAGGCGCCGCAGAGTCAACCCGCCTAATCGCAAGTTCCCGTACGGTGACATCATAAACCACCGTGTGTACACACACTGGTCGTAGACGCGCCTCTAATTTGCAGGAACGCGTGCTCCGTCCCTTCCTCCGCTATTTCTTTTTTTTTTCCCACCCCCGCACGAGCCCGCCGGCTTATTGGGTTAAAGCTCTTTCCGCGCGCGGGGCGAGGACGCGGCGCAAAGTTTGCCCTCGACCAATTAGCGACGCGCTCCCCGCGGTCATCGCGAGGACGCGCCGCGCGCGCGGTCGCCCGCCCTCCTCCACCCCCGGCTAATAGGCCCGTGCATTAATTTCCGAGACTTTTTCCCGGGCGCGGGCGAAAAAAAAAAGCGCGCGGCGTAAATGGGCGAAAGCGGAGGGGCCGGTAAAACCGGGGAAAGGGCTGCTCGACGTAACGCGGTCTTTACTTAGCGCCCCGGGTAATAAAGCGAGCATAATGCAAAGTTTGCCTCGCGCGGTATTATGATGAAAAGCCAGCGTGCGGCTGGGCGGGCGGCCTGACGCTTCGTTTGAGTACGCGTGCTCCCGCAGCCACCGGCGTCATTATTTTCATGGAGTTGCTGGTGGGATTCTTTGGCTCTGCACTTTTGATGTTTTGAAAGCCTTTCTGTCATTTACTATTAGATAATTTTAGTTAATTACTTACTTACGCTGGTTCTTGTCACTTTTCTTACTACTTAATATTAGGTAAATCCTTAAAAAATAAATGATGATTTACTTTTCCTGTATTAAATAAAATTAAAAAATTTTCAATGAATTTACTTTGTTAATTAATTTGTTTGCAGATTGTTAAAATAACATAGTACTACTGCAATCTTCTTCAGATAAACGTATATTTTGAAGATCTGATTGCCGAATCGCGCGAAAGTATTTTTTTATTTAATTTATTTTGCTTGAACTTATGATTCATATTTTTGCGCAGAAATTTCGATGTTGATTGCTCACAACTTCCAACGTACCATTTCTTTTTCTTAATGGTTACATCATAAGGTAATACTGATCAAAATCATCATATTGTGACTTCATCCTTACCATTTTTTAAAAAAGACTGGTCCCGTTATCTGAAGTACTCTTTTACGTACTTCTATATTCGATACTATAATATCTACCATTACCAAAACAAATGAGAAACACGATTGAAATCTCAGTAGGTTTCGCATTCGAAAAGTTGGACTCATTGCTACGGATTTCCAAAACCTCATCTTACCGTAGTTACGGCATCGAAGTCCAAAGTTAACAAGCGAAAGATTGCGGAACTGCCTCTCGAGCGAACTATTGCTAGAGCCGATCGATGCCCCTACTTTCGTGCCGGCGAAACTTTGCTAATGACGCAAGAAAAATCGTTATCGCGCGCTCGTGCCCGCGAATGTTCGTGGGACAACCGCGAACAGCCTCGCCTGGAGCGGCCGCGCAATTACCGCGCGCCCAATCGAAGCGGCGCGCACCGGCGCGAGCGATAAGGGCGAAATCGTCATCGAGGGGGCTCTCGCCGCGCCCGACTTCCTCGGCGTAACGATCCATTATGCATCCCCGGGAGGAAGGAACCGCGACTCCCTCGTCGAAAAAAAAAAACACGCGCACACCGAGCCGAGGCTACGGTGAAAACAGAGCGCCGGGGGACCGGCCGAAGAAGTCGGGAATTGGAGCGAAGAGTCAAGGGGGCCAAATGAGAGCCAAACAAACCTTGCGCTCCCTAACGAGTCATGATCGCGCTAAGGACTTGCGGAACTTCCAACTCGCGGGGGTCGGACAAGAGCGCGCGACGCGGTTCGCGAACTCAAAAGCGTGCCCGGGAAGATTTTACGCTGACGCCGAGGAATTGAGGTCGTACTAACTATGACTGCCTTCGACAATTATGGCTGTGTAAGGAAGAATGCCATATGTTCGGTCGTAAATGCTTGCGCGGCGGCACCATTTGATGGGTTTACTCTTGTTGGCTTTAAATTATTGTCTTCAGCTTCGAGTAAAAAGGAAATTTATAATTTCAAGTACAATTGAGATTTTTGCATCATCGTCGTTCTTATGCAATTGAAAATGATTCTTATAAAAAATATACATAGCTGCAAGTTGCTTCTTTAAAGAAGAATTTTTGTCAGTAATTGGAGTGCTCTTCTTTAATATCTTAACGGACATTTTGTAAAGGCCAAATCTAGGTTGGTCCAATTACGTAAAAAGTAAAAATAAATACTCGAGTGGAAAACTTTAAATTTCATTTTATACACCCTTCGAACATTTTTAATTATCGGAACGTTTTTCCTTGCGCAAACATTCGCAGAATCCATAACGAGAGCGTCCGGCAACTATGCGCGAGCTTTTCGCAAGCTTCTTTTTCTCCGACATTGGGTCGCCCGAGAAAGTATGTACCGACTTTTTGTTTCTGGAGCGGCTCCCTTTTTCCGATGCCCGCGCGCGCGCCGTCGCTCGGGAATCGACGAGGAGAGGCGAGAGCCGGAGTTTTTTTCTCCCCCAGCCGCGCGCTTACATACGGTCCGGGCCGTTGGTCTTCCAATTATCGACAGACATGCCATTCGGGAGCAACAGTCCGTGATATCTTGAAATTCGCAGCTCCGCGCGACCGTGGCTCTTCCAGCACTTGCGGGCAAATTGCGCGAGAATCACGCCAATGCGCGGGGGCGGGCGGATCGGGGATTTGCCACGTCGACGGCGGAGAAAACTTTTCGACGGCTCGCATTATGCCCACGTCGAAGCATTCCGATATTGTCGCTGAGCCACTTCTGCTGGACGACTTATTATCCGTTAACAGCAGCGCGCTATTTCGCTTTTTCTTTTGCTTTTTTCTTTTACGAATCACTTAACAGCGTGAAAGGTTCAAAGATGTTAGCGATAATTAAATAGTCGGAATTACGATGGGTATGAATTTTCGGATACTTTGTTATCAATTTTGTGATTAATAACAAAAAATCACTTGTAATGATTCACCGGGGCATCAATGAGGATGAATTTAATTCAAGAAAATTAACTAAAATATCTCTCGCGCAACGACAATTTATTACCTATTCACCGTGCACTTCCTTATCTTGACACGGGACAATTACCTGCCGTCCGTCACTCGCAGATCATTTACATCCGCAAAAACTAAATAGCAAATAATCGCTCGGTAGCCGGCGGTTGCGTTTTAATCGATAGTCGTAGACTCGTCAAGCCTGAACGCGCACTCCTCTCACCGTTTTTTCCCCCTCTTTCGCTCGCTCGCGCTCCCCTCATCTGTATACAGTGCTTAATGACGCAAGGATCGAGCACGGGGAATTGCAAAGTCAGATCCGATTAAGTGTGCGGTTTCAAGAGGCTATCGAAAGCTCCAACTGACCACATTTCGCTCGGTTTTCCCGAGCCCCGCCGATGGGCGAAGGAGAGCGAGCGAGAGGCCGAGGGAGAAAAAGAGAGGAGGAAAGAAAGGTGGTTGCCGAACTGATGGCTGGACTGCGCTGCCATTAATTAAAATAACCGCAGCGTCACCCGCGTCAGGGCTACGATACCGGCTTACTTTATTATGGCCTTTTCAAGGCGCTTCCCTCGCATGTCTATATTTCCCTCGCCTGTATATTTCTTCCTTAAATTATGATTTTTATGCGGATTATTGGAAAACTTAATTTACCTGGAAAATCTTATATTAAAGATCAGTTTCGGATTTATTTGTATAATATACTTATGCTAATGAATGCATTTTTATTTGTTCATTTTTAAAAGTGCATTCCGCAAAAAGTGAATAAATTAATCATTAAAATCATTAATAATCTCATTTTTACCGGGATTATTGATGATCGTTTTATGTAAAATTATTGTTAACTTATTCGCTGAAGTTACGCACTTAGACGTGTTCAATTAACATGTTGTGTCAAGACAGATTAAAGATTCCTCGACAGTTGCCATTGTCTCTCGACGTAAATTAATGTGGGGATCATCAATTTTAATTGCAATTTTTTAAACGCCACTGTTTTTTCCGCTCTGGAGATGTAGAGCAATTTGTCACTCTTCAGAGTTAAAATGTGCACGCCCTTTAAAAGAGTCGCGCGTGAAAAATTGTTTCTTGAGTGATACGTTCCACGGGAGGTGCGTTCCAAATAATTTGTAACGCGTATACCTCCTTGAAGAAAACCACGCGCTAAAAAGCGAATGAAATATGGCTTACGAGCTGTGTGCAAAATTGAGATTTCTTTTTGGAAGGAAATCTTGTTAGCCTATAATCACTTTCGGTGTATATAAGGTATGATGATTAATTAATTTTTGCATTAATATCAATACTTTTAGTTTAAAAATATTGTACCATCCTCTGAGAGCCTTTGATACCAATTATCCTACGTAAATTAGCCACGGGAAGGAGATCGCAGGTAATTCTCTTTGCAACAAAGACTAAAATCGAGTACTCGACGCAAGCCATTCTTCTCGAGATTTTTCCTTGCCTTTAGTCAGATCGTTTACCGTGCCGTCGGTCGTACGTCCGTATACACCGCGCCTAAGGCACCTGCAGATTGCCGCGCGCCCAAAGTTTTAGGGTCGGTAAGTTGGGACAAGGTATATGTACGGCGTTGCCTTATCGTGCGGCTCTCCCGAGGTGTATGCGCGCCTCAAACTGGTACATGCAGCATCCCGGCAGCGCCGGCGCTTTATCGGGATAAAAGGTATAGAGACGGAGGAGTCGGTCGCCCGGGCTTGCGCCCGGCAAGAGCGCCGTAAATTGGAGAACCGAAGTGGAAGAACCGTTAACTACGGAGCAAGTGGATTAAGCGATTAAATGACCTCGCTTTAGATCGCATCACACGATGGAGCCTGCTCTCTCGGAAGCCTCTCTCTCTCTCTGCTTCTCGCACGCTGGCTCGCTCTGTCGCTTCTTTTCTGTCGCCGGCGAAGCCTCCCTCCGCTTCGTTATAGCGTTTTGTGATCTTTGAGCCTTTTTAATCACCCCCGTCTATGCCCGCATTCCCTTTGCTTGTGTTTTGGCTAATCGGCTCGTTAGTGCGCATTTATTTCTTCTCTTTCTCTCGATGCGTCCGGGCGCGTTATTTTTCCCCGGGAATGCCTTTCAGGGCAACGCGGATTTGTCTCGTACGTGAATCACGAATGGCCATTGAATTGTTCGTTTTATAAAAAAAATATTTTGTAGATTTTTCGCAATGTGCAGTATTGGAATTACCGACTTTTATAAGTCATTTATCATTCAAACTACTGTTCCCACGGTAATCCCCGAACTTTTTACGCCGTCAATGCGAAATTTACATTGTGCCAAAACTATCTGCTTAATTTATAAACTTATTTAATTTGTAAACTCGAACGATTTTCCCAATTTCCCATTCAAACGAAGTTGCTCGCGCGGATCTGCCCAAAATTCCCGTTCGAACGCCCGCGTACAACTCCATAGAATTCGTCTAATCCGAAGCTCGCATACACCCAGTCGTACATCGCCAAATTACTCTCCCTCGATGCCGATACCACCCAATTTATTTTCCGCCAACAAAGAACCAATTCGCGTTGGAGATGCGCCCTAGGTACCAACGAGAAATTCGCGTTTAACCCGCGACTCCGATAAATAGGCCTTCTTTTTTCAACGGAGCCGATTCAGCCTCCGCGACCGCGATTTTCCGCGCGCACGCGAAAAAAAGAGAAACTGAAAAAAACCCAAATGCATACACGTATACATCGCACACGCGTGTAATCCGTTTTAATCCGCGAGCGATCGGCCGGCACCGCGACGGCTCCTCGTGTAATTGAAAGATACGCGATTTAAATGAAATTCCCGCGCGGTTAGTCAGCCGCGGCGCAAATTTGTTTCCGTATCGTCGATTATTGATCCTCGCTCGGCCGGCAGGCAACGCTCGCCTGTGTACGTACGGTCGCCGCGCGCGGCGCACGAGCACGCGCGGGCCCGATTGCATTCCACGGCCTCGGCGTTTGATATTTATTGCACATCGAGAGCCCGAGAATCGCTTTGATTTCGCCGGCATTATTCAATATTGGCGGGCGCGAGGTGTCCAAGGCATCCGGCCGCGGCGCGAGCCGGCCCTTTTCATTTTATGCGTCAAAGGATGTTATAATTACGCGACGAGCCGGCTTGTTTAATCCGCGACTTTCATTACGCGGGCGACGGTTAAAATTAATTTTTCCGCTCGCGCGCTGCAACGAGCAAGTGAGCCGGACCGAACGCGCCGGCAGCGTTTATTCGTAATCCGTTGATATTAATGTAACTAACTGCATTTTGCACGATGTTTCGATTTATTATTCAAAAATGTAGCCACTTGTGCAGATTACGTTTCGTTTTTTGCGCCTGGGTGCGTTGGAAAATGTTATAATATTTCTTGTCGTGGAAAAATCATTGCAACGTTGAAGTCTCGACTAATTAGTAAACAATTTGAATGAAATTATTTAATGATGGTATCTTAACTTTGGATGTATTACCAATTGTAGATTATTACTCTCATGCATTTCCCCGATTATTCGAGTTTATTGAGTTTACATCAATTCAAATTCATTGAATTTCCACATCGTCGATAATTCGTGGATGCAATGTTTGTTCATTTTGTTAAACTTTCACCTATAAATAAAAACCACTGAGATAATGTAATAATTAAAAAAATATGTTTTTAAAAACAAATTTAGCTTACAGTAAGTTGATTATTTTCGTATTTTTACATATATCTGGTATATTATAATAAATAATCGTGTTAATCGTTTATCAAATCATCATAATTTCAATCTCTAAAGCTTTGATGAATAGTAGATTATTGAATTTGCAAAATGAATAGTTTACAAAATGTGATATTTAGTATCAATTAATTCGAAAACATAATATGTAGTTGCGCATATGTAATTTATTTATTTAGAGTTCATTGTAGATCTATTTAACGCAATTAGATTAATTCTATATGTAAATTTGCACTGTTAAATATAAATATTTTAGTTATTCCATCAAATTAATTAATAATCGAATAATTTAATTTTTGATTAAAATCGAAAAGCAAAAGCAGATGCTGAATATTCAAACTATATTCCGCATTCGACGATACAGAAATAATTGCCGCTGATTATTAAAAAAAAAAGACGATTAGTCTTAATAATAGCTTACCGATTAGTTAACTCCGACATTACGCGATCAAGCGGTTCTATTTTAAAAGTGAGCTTCGAGTCGATCTAGCGTGACGTCCGCGGTGGAAATTCTCGCGTCACGCGCAAACGAAATGACGCGCTGCAGGTAGCAATAATGAAATTTCCCTGGCCGCGAGACGAGTTGAAATCGAGGAAAAAGAGTAAACACGCGTATCCTCCTTACGTGCGCGCAATGAAGAGTTTCCAGCTATTACTTATACTACCGAAAGCAGGAGCGTAGCGGCGCGGCAATAAAACGAATTACAGTTCTTAACGACTTGGGGCGAGCTGAAGTGACCTAATCATGCCGTTCGATATTTGACGAGCGTTATATAAGCCGAGCCCCCGCGCCCCGTGGCCTCGAGGAGAGGGTGTATCGCCTCACCCCTCCTCCACCCACGACTGGCCGTCTTCGTTCCCCTCCTCGATCAATTAATGTCGAAACCTTTGCGGAAAAATTGTGAATGGAAGGGTATGTTTGCAAAGATCGGACAAGTACCTCATTAATTCGGCAGCTTTTGCGGGATTTATGATGACGAGGCTTGAGGAAAACGCTTATTATACAGATTTTTTTTCGAAATAGCAAGAATTTTGTTTAGGTAAAATTTAGCAATTGAATTTGCTGCAGCGTAAATTTTTAATAGAATGAACATTAATTTTATTTATTTTAAAAATCTTTTATTATAAATGCAATTAATGGATCAATTTAACAAGATTCGGTAAGAACGTTTAAATTAGAGAAGATCTACTGTTCTAGAGAAAAATGTATAGAATACATAATATTATCAAATCTCTATAAGAAAATAAAAAATAGAAATTTAGATCTCCTATAAATAGATTTTTGACTACTTTAAACATTCGGTAAATTTGATATACTATCTCCTAATTTCTGAACAGTAAAAATAATTTTAATGATCATAAAAGCTTTGCAGCTGAATGTGCCAAGCTGCTTTTAATTATTTCAAATGTTATCAATATACAAGCGAAAAAGCATTAATAAAACTGCCGAAACAAGCCTCTTTATCGTTCCCCAAGCATCGCCGCGGCGAAATATTGTCATTTTTCATCGATCGCTCGCGCAACCGAGAAGAATGGCTCGTTGCCGTTGCGCTCGCCGAGCGTAATTCCGCTCTCAAAAATTGACAGCCACTCACGGCGTCCGGGGCCGTAATAACCGCGGGACTGCACGGATCGGTCTCGTCATCCGCCGGGGGCTCACTTTCATCCCCGCGTGCGCGCGTGCAATCGCTGACTCACGTTAATCAGAAGTTGGCCGATGCGCGCGCGCGCACCCGGCACCCACTTTCTCACCCGTCGATATTCCGATATCGAGCGCGCCGCCGAAAAAAGAGGAGAGAGAGAGCTTAATGGAGCGGACGATTGGTAGCCGTGAGTCACGAGCCCGGGGGTAGGCCGACGCGGCCAATCACTTACATTCATCTTGCCCGAGTGCGCGCCGCGTCCGTGAATGCCAAAGGACCGCTTTCCCGGGTACACGTACACCCACGCCCCGGCGCGCACTTCGGCCGAGCGGAAAGGGGGGGCGACGGCGAAGGGGTGCATTTTATTAACGCCCTACCAAGGACAATATTTGCGGCGATAACAGACGCGCGTCCGTCAATCGAACCCCGGCGCGATGATCGATCGGCCGACGCCCAGCGCAAAAATTCTCGCGACCGAATTTGCCGCGGTGACGTTTTTTCTTTTTTCAGCCGCGGCGCACCGAATCGTTCGCAATGTCCTGGCCATTGTTTTCCGTCCCGACGGAGCGAGCGTCGGAAGGGCCCGGGGGCGTCTCCTGACGAGGCGAAAAATGCAGCCGTGGCCGGGTGCATGCGCGATTGCGAAGACGAGCGGGCGCGAAAATTCGACTCACGTCCTCACACGTGTCGTCGTCGTGCAACGCGGGTCGGCCCGCTTTTGTCCTCGCGGTGCCGCACGTTCGGCGCGGGGACGCGGTGGACACGAGCGGCCCCCGCGCCTCCCCGATATGCAGCTCGGGCCGTCTCCTTCCTAATTTTGACGAGGCACCCGCTCGCCCTTTACGTGAGGGTTTTGCGCTGTGTCTATACGGCTGAGCTGTTTGCCCAGCGATAATGACATAACGTCGCTTTAGCTCCCGACCGAGCTTCCGACCCCATGATTGATGGAGCAGTTTGTAGAGTTTGTAGAGGCTCGGGTTTTTGCTCTCTTTTTCAGATAAATTTTTTAATTAGTTAAAGGTGTTAATGGCTGCGATTAATGCAACCTGCATCTCTATGTATCTTGAGATATTCAGAGATTGATCAATATCTATTGATACATAATCAGCGTGGTAATGAACGATAAGGTTATTGCATTAAAACTTCTTGTGCTTTTGCACACGGACTTACACGTATGTTATTCTCCCAGTACACTGATAACACGAAATATAAAGAAGAATAATGTTTTATTATATACATTGCAGTTTTTATATTATACAAATTGTTACAGCAAAATTTAGTTCCTGATTATTAATGATTGTGTAATAACAATGTGATTACTAAGATTTTTCCTAAGTAAAAATATTCCTGGAAAAAACGCGCATCAAATAAGAACCGTGTATAAGTAATGACGCTCGGTGATGCACATTGTTTCGCAAAAAGAGTCTCACTGTATAGAGAAATGTATTCTCAGAAATCGTGTTTTTAAAATACAAGTTTTATTTATATAATGCTATATCTGCAATCTATTACGTGCTCGTTGAATTTTTTTATTTCTATTTATGTTTAACAAACTACAGCAAAACAATTTAACAGCAATTTAGCAACAATTTAAAATAATCTTGTTATTTCAATAAGCAAAGTGAAAAAGTAATCGTAACTTCGTTAGAATTTCATTTGGTAACAGCTAAAGCGCGCAGTTGTTGGAACTTACGGTCCATCGCAACGCTCCGTTGACTCGGCGCTTCCGGCCTCCTCACTGCACAATAATGTAAAAGAGCGGCCGTGTTCTTCTCATATTCAATTTTAATTAAGAAAATGGATTCGCCGATGCGTGAGCGTAATTGCGATGCGATTATTCCGATAGGTAGCGGTGTGTGTGGCCTCCAAGATTTATCATCGATACGTTAAAGTAATTGATACCGAGCGAATTCGTGCGGCTGGTCAGGCCGAGTGTCCGGGGAGGATCGAGTCCGCATTTGGGAAGCAGAGGCTAACCGGTTTAACCTTGTTCGATCAGCGGCTTTTCCGACTGAATAATAATTATTCAGAGAAATTCAAATGCGCAAACGAATAGGCATAATTTGCTCGATGGACAGACACAGATTCTATCCGGGTATACTTTGAAAGAGGCGTCAGATCTCATGTGAATATATAGCCAATTGCCAAAATTATATTCGCCTCTTCTCTAGCAACTGGATATACGTCAATGATTCAGTGTGCGCTAAAGAGGATTATTTTGGTTGTGTTGATGCTACCATTCTTAAAGCATGTGCAATTCATTTACGTAATAAATTGATTAAATAGATTTAAAAGACTTTTCACAAAGAAAGTTTACGTAAAAAATTTAAGTTGAAGGGTATCCTATAAATTTCTTTTAAGAAAATTTTTATCTAAAAGAATGCAGCGCGCAGTTGAAAAAAAAGCATCGAAACTAGTCGTGCCGAGTTTGCGGCTCAGCTACATCGCGAATATTTTTGACTTTTTTGACGTCAACCTGGTTGGAAAATGTACGCCCATCGGCACTTTTTTCGACGCTCAAAGGCCACTGCCGGCACGGGTAACATCGGCGTTAACGCTGGAAAATTGCATTTCGGTGCGGAATACGCGAAGGACGCGTTTCCCATTGCAGGACAAATAGAAGAATCGAATCGACCGGAGTTGCACGGCGTGGACGCGCGCCGGACAAACCCCGCGGCGTCTCTTTGTCCTTTATCCGGATCCTAGTTTTCCTTTTGCAGCGGCGCACGCATCTTCCGCTGCAATTTTATCTTGAGGTATTTATATGTAAACAAGGGGCCAATGTGCTCGGGGACTTGCTCGACCTTTCTGCATTTTCGTTATTTTCTGAGTGGTCGAGCGTCCGCTCTTTGCGATTAGGGTGCTGGAGGGAAAGGAACTTTGCATCCTTTCTGCGGCATAAGGTTTCTGGTTTTATTTCTCTTATCGATTTTATGAAATTTTATTCGCGCATACTTTTAGCATGCGTAATTTAAAATGCAAACTCTATTGTACCCATGCGGCGAAGGAATATTTGGTTATATTATTTTTAACTTTTATAAAATATGCAGAATAACTTCCTTTTCTAAATTCATATTTTCATTACTGATAACGTAGTGCGCCCTATTTTCTCTAAAGTTAATTCATTTCGCATTTTAAAGATTCCCTTTTTAAACTCTGTTAAAATTTTATTTCGCGAAACAGCTCGGCTCTTTTCGAACAGTCTTTAAAAAGAACCTCCTACCGTTGGCTCGATCCGCATTTCCCTGCTTTTATGAAATTAATGCCGATAAGAGTGTAAGCTTTCTAGATAACGGAAAATCGGCTTTTTTCATCGCTCAAAGTTTCTCAACAGGGTTTTGTCCTAATACCCAAAAGGCAAAACAAAAACGACCAGTCCTGAGGGGAGAGGGGTGGAATTGCAGTCTTTTATGCTTATGAGCGCGATGAGATTGCGGTCGCCATTGTTCGGCGGAACACTCGTTCCTGTGAGCCGGTGCTTATATGCAGTCCGTGTACAGAGGAAACGTTATGAATATTCTATATATTTAAAGTTTGTACCTTTAATGGAGCTAGACGGCAGGTCGAGCGGCACTCGACTCTCTGTACGTTCGATTTTAACCTCCTTTTCTGCATTGTTCACAATATTACAATTGGAGTATTGCTCGAGGACCCAGATTTTTTGTTCATTAACTAGCGTAGGCCGCGAGGAGATATCCTTGATCCTTGATTCATTATTTGCGCTATTTTTGCTGTTACTGTGTATTACAAAGTTTTATTTATTTTACCGAGACAGTTATTACGATTACCTAAGATAATCTCATCTTATTCGTTTAATCAAGGAATTACGAAGTGCTGAGAATTATTCAAATCTATAAATAATTATTCTCAGAAATGCCACTCACTAATGTACATCAACGAGACGATAACATTATTAATTTATTTCTCTATTTATGAATAATTAAATTTAATTATTGAATTCTAAAGTATCTTAATTATAATAATAAAATATTCTCTTAGCTGATTTAAACCTATCTTTTCTTTTTACGACTTACTTAAAGCTGCCTCAAATAAAAAAGTAACCATTCACTGCTCAGGAAATTTTCCAGTAACGCTCAACCTGCGGAAAGGAAAAAAAATCCCGATGCAAAAAAGAGAGAAAAGAGCGAAACAATGCAAAATCCCCGCCTTAATTATCGGCAAAATACCATTCGCAGTCGCCATACTTAAGGATTAACCCCCTCCACCCGCCGGCTCTTCTCATCCCGTCCGCGCGATTATCCTTTTCCCCCATCGCGGGGAAACGAACGAAAAAAAAGGAAGCCCGGCGCCGGGTTTAGCAAAAGAACGAGCTTGCGCATCCAGGCCGTAAAGAGTCGTAGCGGCGAGCTTGTTTTTGCGCCCGCGGTTTCTCTCCCGCCCGGGAAATCTAAGCGCGATCTCTCCGCTCCAAATTAACATTTTCCCAAATCGGAGCTTAGGACTCCGCCGGCCGCGGCTTTGCGGCGCGGACCCCTTTTGCAGACCGGCTCTGTATGGCGATGCGCTTGATGAGAGGCCCGTGCAAATGAAGATCGAAGGATCCGGATGAAAGATGCAGGGGGAAGGGGGAGGGGGCTGGAGGAGCCGGTAGCGTACGAGAGCATGTTGCTCGGTTGGCCGCCGGAATTTTAGCGCGCCCTATTTGCTCGTGCAAAATGCCCGTGAAGTTTCCGCCGGCCTTTGTGCTGAGTACGCAACTTGAGAGCATTTGATTTAACCTACTTGTGAAATGCGATGCCTTTTTTGCTTCTCCAAGGAAATACTTAGGATTTCACCTTTTCAGAAAGGTGTACTTTTTAAATTCTGATTTTGAAATATTCGTCGAGGAATTGCTTTGATTTTTTATTCTGAAGCCTTAAAGGGTATAGCAAAAAATGTGAAAAATAAATTTTGAAAAGATAAGAAGATAATTTTTATCAAAAAATGATTTACATTTACAATTTGTGATTTATAATGGAAAATGCATTATTATACTTAACGTGAACAAATAGATTAAACAGTCCAGTACCTTTTCATGAAGTAGGTAGATTAATTAATGAAGTATTTCTAAAAAAATTCAGTAGTAAGAGAAAGTAAATTATAATCTCTTTTTGTTATAGTTTTGCAAATTTTTTAACCCACTAAAGAGCCATCTCAAGAAAATGTAAACCGAAGCCTGAAACGATGATTTAATAGTTAAAATAGTTTATTGAAAATTTGAAAACGCCATCCGCGGCAGATGTTAAAGCATTGCGAACTGCGGCGGGAGAGAGATAGGGAAGATGCTGCGGCGAACCGCACCTGGAGAGACGCCAGTGCGGGAGCATGTGGGTATAGGGTAATAGTTAAAGTTAGATGGTTAAACTGGGCGTCTATTCGAGCGTCCAATCAGCGAGCATCGACCGAGTCCCGCACACGCCGAGGCGCTCGCGCCCCCACCCCCTCTTTCCCTCGCCGCGTAAGAGATACACCCGCATTTGCATAGATACCGGGGTCCTCATACCTACGGGTCTCGTAGCGCGTAAACTAGATTGTTATTTTCTTTGCAGCGAAGTACAGGCGCAAGATATAACCCCCGCCGCCGGAATAGTCGAAGCGGCCCCCCTCCCCACGAGCGCGCGATAGCTTCCCCGAGAAAGCGAGATGTGGGAAGTCTTCGGGGGAAATTGTGCGGTGACTGGGTATACCCACTCCTGTGCACCCCTTGGCTTTTATACCGATGCAAATGAGTCACGCAATGCGCTGGATAATTTTTCCGCGATTTTTGTATATATGTTTTCCTCTTATTTTTTCAGATTCTGAATTTTCCTCGGTATTGCGCACCATTGTCTCTTTATTGCTTGTTTTTAGTACGGCGTTTTTTTATTTGCTTTAGAAGTGTGTATGTAAAGTATTGGGTATTGTGAATGAGATTTTACATAAGTGTCGAGCGTTTAAAGCGTCTGCATAGTTGAATATTTCTTTGAGGAAAATTGATGAAACGTATAATTCATAAGTATAATTTTTTTTTAAAAGCAATCTTACGCAGTAACACTTTTTAAATCGACCTATAGGCTAACGGTCTTGTGAACTATTTTGTTTATATTTTGGTTGAAATTTTCTATTGCGTTAATTCAAATGAAAACATAACGGTAAGGTAATTAACGCTTATAATTTCATGAGTCATGTTACTCTTTCGTTTTCAGCGTACCATACTTTCATTAAATTAATTAATTCAATAATATCTTTATAGTAACGTCAGTGCCTAAGGAAAATTTAGTTTCTCGCAATAGTTTTCTAAATGACCAGGTAATAAAAATATATTTTTTCCTTATTATTTTTTCCTTATTATTTTGTTTTTAATCTTGGAAACAAGTTTTAGGAAAAAGTCAGCTAATACAGTTCTAAGCTTCTATGCTACTTTTAAAACGTTCAGGTAATAATTTCCTCACGCGCCAGTTAATTCATAAATGACGCGTATTAGTGCAATTAAAAGCTATCAACAATTCAAGCACGCATTGATCCTGCAAACCATCAGAATCCAAAACTATTCGCGCCTCCTTCATTCATCCGTCACGAGCGCCGGTGTAATTACATCTCGATCGTCATTCTCAACCGATCCGCGCGTCACTTATGCCGATAGCGATCTTCACTCGACGCGTGCGCGCAGGTGCCATTCGCGATGTACCTCCCGTTTAGTAAAAGGCACAGCTCCGGGGAAAAGGCGCGATCGGATCACACATACGCGGGATCGCACGCCGAGTCACGGTAGTGATTTACGAGCGGCCGCGCGCATTCACATAAGAGCGTCGGCTTTTCCGCCGCCGGCTGCGATGATTATTTAGTTCCGGGCGCACGCCGCGGCTCTCAGAAGACTCCCGATACGCCACCATGGACGATCGATCGGACTGTACTCGTGTTTTTTGGATCGCCGCTCTGGCAGGTACGCAGTGCTTCGAAACTGATCTCTGTCCGTTTTGAAAAGTGTTTTCTCAATTATATTTGCTTTTTTTGCGCTGGTTGAATTGTGCGAGTGCTGGCTTTCCTGGCGATTAGTGTAAAATTGAACAGTAGTGTAATTGAGTGAAAAAAAAAATAAATAAATAAGCTGGTGGCTTAGTTTAAATTTAAATGAATTTGGTTTATGCTGTAGATTTTTAATTGTAAATGAATAATTGCTAAATAAAGTAAAAATAAGTGACAATAGAGTTTTTTTAAAGAAATTTTTTCACGGGAACTCGGAGTAATCGTGTTTTAAAATCATTTTTTAAATTTGTTTTCATACATTAGATAAGTGTGTGACGATAAGTCAGTGATAATATAAGTTAGTGATAAATATGTTAGTGATTATCTGAAGTTGATAAATGAGTTACACACTCCGATGTACGTATTTAATGAAATAGTATTAAAATCAATTAACTATTGTCTTAAAAAAATTATAAATGAATCTATCGAACTCTTGTAATATACACTAATCTTCAAAGAACTCGATGTGTGTGACATTTAATTAAATTTTACAATTTCACATTTAAAAACGACTTTAAAACTCATTTATTATTACTTAATTAAATTGAACAACTCATAGCTAGATTCGTTGTATATTTTAATTAGCAAGAAAATCTTTTTCACCTTTAATTGCAATACTTAAACGATAAAAAATCATATAGAAATTAATTTCCATAAAAAAACGCCATGGGCCAGAAAAAAAGAAAAAAAGGCAAAAAGGCCGAAGCAAAAGCAATACTTTTTATTCAATTAAACGACGAGGTGCGCGCGGGCGCGCGTATCGGTCGTTCCCTTTGACGCGATTAACGAGGGCGCGGCTTTGAAAACTCGCGCGCTTTAATGTTGCAGCCTGTTTGAACGGAGTGGCGGTGGGCAACCTCGCGGGCTGGCCGCAGGCCGCCATACCCCAGCTGCTGTCGCCGGGCCGGGACACCGGCTCGCCGGCATTCACCGAGGCCGAGGTTTCCTGGATCGCCGGCATCTTCTTCCTGGGAATGCTGGCCGGGGGCTTCGCGTCCCTCGGCGTGGCCGGGCGCTTCGGCAAGAGGCGCCTCTTCCTCCTCGCCTCGGTGCCCCTGCTGCTCGGATGGTCCGTCGTCGCGGTCGCCGCCTCCTTTTGGGTGAGTCACTGCGGGACGGGATGTTTGCGTCACCCCGCATACAGCCCCGAGCCAACTGCCGAGCTTCATTCGACGCTTTTCCCTTTGTGTCCGCGCCTGCTTTGCCGAGCTTTCGGCGTTGTGCGACGCGTGCGATGCCTTTTTTACGGTTTGCGTCGGGCTGCCGCGTGTGCCTTTTTTTTCTTTTGATATCAAAGCTGCGAGTGATCATTGCGTACTTTTTGTTGTTCAAATTTCATCTGCAATGTTTTATTTTGAAGTCTTTTTATAAAAGTTGTAGTGTGCAATATTAAAATAGCATTATTCTTTATTTTAGAATGAAAATATTAACTGAAAAAAAGTTTATACTAAATCTGTAATTCTTTAACACAGTGAATGTGTTTTACTAATCGATGCAAGTCAAGTTTTTTGCAAGAACGTAAATATGTATTATAAATAACAATGCAACCATTAAAATTGTTTTTCGTGTTCTCATAGTACACTAATACAGTTGTACTAATGAGCTTACTTGAGTGCAACGCATAATTTAATTACGCGAGTTTAATTACATTTCCCATTACATGCAAGCGCAGCACGCTTACATAATACAAAAATATCTTTAAAATCTTATTATCTAAAATTAGTTTACCTTCAGTGAGTTTGAAAATAACTCGCCTTTAGCTTGCCAGCCTTCCCAACTCCAATAGTAACCAACTGATATAAAATCCATTATATTTTCTATATTATAGGAATTCATATTAGGCCGAATCACGTTAGGCCTCGGCGGTGGTATGATGTGCCATCAAACCGAGATGTATCTGTCTGAGATATCGCCCCGTCGCCTGCGGGGCAACATGTCCGTGATGTTTTGCGCGTGCGTGCACCTGGGCGTGCTGCTGAGCTTCGGCGTCGGGCCAATTCTGAGCATAAGCTCGGCCACCGGGATCTACCTGGCCGTGGTGCTGCTGCTCGTCGCGGCCTACCTGCTCGCCGCCCCGGAGACGCCCTTCTGGCTGGCGAGGGTCGGCCGACCGGAGGAGGCGCTCGCCAGCCTGCGCAAGCTCAGACGCCGCGGGGACGTGCACGCCGAGCTCGAGGAGATCGTCGAGTTCGTGGAGAGGAGCAAAGGAACGGGCGACGGCGCCTGGAAGAGCCTCCGCAGGCTCGTCCTCAACGACGCCAACAGGAGAGCCATTCTGCTCGTCGTGCTGCTCACGACAGGTCAGTTTACAGCGAGGGCGTAATTACGTTCCCCCGCAAATCGCGTTTCAAGGAGGAGCTTCGTTAGCTGCGACGTCGTACTGCAAACGAGGTGAAATTATTCGATAGCCG
Organism: Eurytoma adleriae; assembly: GCA_900480045.1. Classification (NCBI taxonomy): domain Eukaryota; kingdom Metazoa; phylum Arthropoda; class Insecta; order Hymenoptera; family Eurytomidae; genus Eurytoma; species Eurytoma adleriae. The sequence goes on along the minus strand of UXGC01000051.1, from coordinate 32,154 downwards.
CTTCTCGTCTGGCGGCCCTCTCTTTGAAATTAAATTCGTTAATGTACGATAGCGATGCGGGCTTGTTCGATATCTGCATTTTTTTCAATCTTCAATCTCGACGATTCCGCGTATTGGGAAAAATGATTGAAAAGTCCAAAAGGAGCGATAAAGAATGTTGGAGCTATTTGCTATTGAATTTTGTTTTTTCTCTTTTTTCTCGGTTGCAAATCATCGGCTTAGAAAAATAGTTTTTGAATCGCGGATTTTGATGAAACAATGCTATTTGAATTTGGGCAGATAAAAAAATAAAATAGTTTATTTTGAGAAATGTTATTTTGTTTCAAAGATATCGATATTCACATGTACCACTGTATGGATTTTTAAAAAAACTTTGTGCTTTTGGTTTTGACTTTTTACGTACAAGCAAATGTATCTCTCACATAGTTTTAACGAAATCCGTGACCCGAAAGTCTGGTTCTCTTCGAGTGTGTATGAAATCAAACGGTAATGCACAGCAGTAATAATAATTTATTTAATAAAAAAAAAAGTTAGCAAATTAAAAAAAATACAATTTCTGTTTACTCGAGCAGCCCAGCAGTTCTCGGGCATGGCGGCACTGCACTCGTACGCCCAGCTGATCTTTGAGCGAGCGGCAACCGCGGTACCGGGACGCTACGTGTCGCTCCTGCTGGGCCTGATCGAGTTCGGCTGCACGGTAGTCAGCGGCTTCTTGGTGGAGCGAGTGGGCCGTCGGCCGCTGGTCGCTGCGAGCACCATCCTGTGCTCGGGCTGCATGGCCATCCTTGGACTGTACTTCCGCGGCCTGGTGACCGACGCCAGCGGCGCGCTCCCGGTCGCCTGCATCGTTGTCTTCGCCCTGGCCTCCGGCCTCGGCCTCGCGACCATGGCCACCGTCATTGCCGCCGAGTGCCTCTCCATGGAGGCAAGGAACATCGGCGCAGCCGCGCAGAACACCACCGTCTGCTTTTCAATATTCCTCATCACCAAACTCTGGCAGGTAATGTGCTCGGTTCTACAAAGAAAAAGCTTTTACTCCTATCGGAATTCAGTTCATTTTTTTTATCTAGAGTCATTTCTTCCTTTTTCATTCATTGATGTCTAAAGGGCTCAAAGGTGAATTTTCGTTTTTGCTGTATGAATAAACTTGACCTGGTACCAGTCATGAGATACCTTATTCTTAGGCAGTTAAAAATCAAGATTGAAAAGATCATTGTTGAAAAAAATCACCTATCGATCACCCACTGATACTTTACTGATTCATTACACTCTTCTCCTTTTGTTACTCTGCTATATCTCTTATTATTTGTGAAGAATAATCTAATAAGTCTAATTTTAATTGTTAAAATACTTTTTTTACGGTCTTGAATTACTTATAGTCTCGAAAATACTATTTTTATTCAGGAATCTATCTGAGATAAAGTTTTGTACACAGTCGCTATCGGCATCCTCGTTTGACAGTTCATGTGTTTTCTATTTCGCTCCGCGTCCTCGCGATAAGACAATTCCGGGGTCGAGATAGGCTTTTTATCGAGTATACGCGTATATACTATATCCCTTATTCTGTGTAAGCGGGAAATCGAATAAATCAGCGCAGACGCTTGGGGCGCGTCGTTCTACATCATCAAACAATAGCTCCGTCGCGTTCGCATTTTGTCCCGACCCCGAGGTGGGAGGTAAAATACAATTTATCGATTTGATTCTGTGTAATTGATTTTCACGCCTCTCTTTCAAGGTTATTTTCGATAATACTTTCCTTATCTATCGAGGCTAGATTTATTGCGAAGTTTTTTTTTTATTTCTAAAAATTGCCGCTATTTCGTGGGTGTAGCAAGAGAAAATTAGTTTTTCCCGTACTTCCATTTAATAAATCTCTTATACTTATATTCTTTTCTACAAACGGAGGAAAAAAGCAACTTTTCATTGTGTACATTATATTATTCAAATATAAAGAAACAAGTCCTCTATCATTTCACCTTAAACGAAAGCCGCTCTAATTTTCAAATCTTCGTCCATCATCGGTCTTATCTCGCATCGTACGCTTCCCACGTTTACTACGGGAGTCCCCGCAGCCGGTAAACACCCGCATAACGCTTGTCGTTTTTCTCGGTCAACAGGTGATCTCGACGTCGTACGGCCAGGAGTACTCGTTCTGGACGGCCTCGGCCATTACCGCGGGACACACGGTGCTGCTGCTGATATTACTGCCGGAGACGCGGGGTCGATCCCTCGCGGAGATACAGCGACTGCTGGGCGCCTCGTCCGAGCGGACGGAGTCATTTCTGCCGGTTCTGCAGAACATCAAGATCGTGCCAATGCGAGCCGCGGGCCAATTGGTCACGGGAAAAGACACTGCGGTGCAATAGCGGATTTATACGTCAGCCCTGCTCAAACGAGAAATTTCGAGACATTTATTTCGAATTGAGGCTACGCGACACGTTGGATCAATGTGTCTCTTCGAGATCATGTTGACTTTTAGCTTTAGCTGGCTTTAGTTAGTTCATATTTATTTATATTCTTTACTATATTCAAATTCAAGTCTGATAATGATAAATATTTTATGTTTAACGTGTGATGTTATAGAAATGTCGAAGAGTGATTTTTATTTGTTATTTAATATTTTGTACCCTACGTTGTACTTTTTATGAAAAATGAAATTCGTATATAGTTCTACAGCTTTTTATTGCAATTTACTTGTATGTAGGTATACCAATAGAAAACGTAATACAATGCCATACCTCTAAATATCATGTACAGTATGAAATCAATATCGACGATGCTGATATTCACATTTTCATTTTGTACGAGAAAAATTGAATAGAAAACAGCGAATTGAAGAATTTGAAAGGTTTTATTTCCACAACCCAATAATAAAATAGGCAGGCGTAAATGCACGGGGAAACAGTTTCGTTAAGGCGAACTTGAACTTACTTTGGAACGTGATCGGCTCACCGCCACGTTTTGCGTCGCTCGGTTTGCGCACATATCGGCGTAACGCTCGTTACAGGTAGTTAACGACTACAAGCTTTCGATTCCAGTTCGAAATGTCGCGGACAAGAGCCGCTGCACCGAACGTTACCTACTGCTACGTACTGCGTGACTGCTTCTGCCTTTTCTCCCGCATTTACTGCTCCCTCAAGACCCAACAGCTGCCTTTTATTCCCTCGCGAGATAATATTTTACATATTTTTATGTTATATTGATGAAAAAAAGATTTTCTGCTCAACTTTTTGATTCGTAAAATTAGTGGAAATTAATGAAAGGTAGGAAATAGCTATAATTTAGATTTATTTAATTGAAATATTCATAACCACAGCTACAATAATAAATTTATTGAAAAATTGTAAAATGTGCGTAACGATCGAACTGAAAAGTTATTTTATACAAAGCTAAGGTGTAGAGAGGCTCGCGTGGGGAGAAATAGCGAAGTTATAAAGTATCCGTTTCACCGAGGAGAACAAGAGAGCGTTATATTTTCATCGATGTTATAAATCGGCGCGGTTAAAATGGCGCCGGGCAACCCGCTGCTAGTGCATGTAGTGTGCAATTTAGTGCGGTTTTTGTGCCTAGCGCTACTGTCGCTACCTCGAATAACGATAGACGTGTTTTCATTTAATAGCATCGATCGTATATTCAGCTCCTACGCGATAGTAACGCTGTTTTTACAAGTGCACGCGAAGGAATTTTATAGATTATCGACCCTACCGAGTGTCACATTCATAATGCTCTCCTCGTAGCTTGAGAATTATTATCTTGGATTTTTCCAACAAGTTCGAATTTACATTTCAACAAACTTTAGGGGATGCAAAACACGTGATTACATTTTCTTTGTTATTTCAAAAAATAAAAACAGTTCTTACCGTAAATTCTGCATTAAAATTAGGAAATATAATTTAAGGATATAAGATGATACCTCTAAAAAAGGTGAAATCCTTTAAAATCGTGGCTTCGAGATTCTGTTGGAGAGCCGGGGGTACAGCGCGTTCAAGCTTCCAGGCTTCCGCCTCATGAGTTCGCTGGGCCGTGGAAGCTCGCGCGCCGTTCGCCGGTGATTTCAGGCAGGTCAGGCAGAGTAACGCCGGCCCTATCGGTGCCCGTGGCCTCGTATCTCTCCGCGGCATAGGCGCTGCAGTTCTGGCTTGGTGGCCGCTTCACCGAGGGCCTCGCGCTCCACTCCGAGGAGCGATGGGCGCGCGCACGGAGGAAAGCGCAACGCTCGTTAGCCAAGATAGCGCCAGGAATTAACTGGGCGCACCGTGTGTGCATCAGGCCAAAAGTATACCCCTCGCTCCTCGGGTCAGTCGAGGTGGTCCTTTGCTATGCTGTACACCGCGTAAGAATTTCGTTTTAACTTCGCCGAGCGCGCGGTCAAAGTCGTTTGACGCGAATTGTTCGAATGGTTGGGGGAAATTCGATAGGGAAATTGGGTGAACGGAGGCTAAAGTTAGAATTTGCAATTTTAACGGCTTGTTGCGAAAAAGCCGTGAAAATTGTTTGCAGATTATTTAGGTCGAACATATTGCATTCCTGTTCATGGCATTGGATAGTATTTCGGAAGAAACCTTAGCCGGCAGGTAAACGTTAATAAAATAACAAAAAGGCCAAAAACTGCTCTATTCAAAAAAAGTTTTATCGCGATATCAGTTTGCAATTGTTTTAAAATTGATATTCTCAGAAAGAAAGTTTTTAAATTGCAGCAATCAAAAAATTCTTTTGTTACAAAATTGCGGCAACAGTTGCACCGATTATTTTCTCGCGTCAACGATTTTTTTTTCTATTTTTAGTTGAGTTTTAGTTTTCAAATTTTATTCCCAAAAAGGGACAACAAACAAAATGATTGAATGGAAAAAGCAGTTTTACAGTGCGGCATTTTTAACGGCGTTTATCTTTGAAAACAAGCGCGGAAAGACTCACATGAATTTGATAATGGCTGAAGATGTTAAAATTGTAGAATAACTTAAAATTTTAGGATGCCGATATTCTAACCGCACGCCTAAGCGCGTAGTTCTATCTCTCGTCGCGCGCACTATTCTTTGCCAGACCCCGCAGTGCAATCACAAAGTTCAGGCGTACGTGTCTAGGGCTTACCGCAAGAGTTTGTACTTGTTATCGACAGTCAACAGCTGCTGCAACCCGATAATTCATAGAGATAGCTGTATATACATCTATACCTCTCGGCATTTGGATAGCGTCGGGTATACGTGTTCCGGGCGGGAGAACGAACCGGCGAATCCAATTTTATCGCGCTACACCGCGCCATCCCTGTACCCTCGCCTGTACCTCTTTCTCTCTCGAGGCGCGTCAAATCCTCGCGAATCTCGAGCCGACAGCGGCGCGGGAAACAAACCACGCCACTCCGGGCCCTTTACCGCGGCGCTGCTGACGATTTCGATACAGCTGTAGGCTTTTTGTATCGAATGCGTCGCTCGTAATGGAGCCCTTATTCTCTCCCGCATTTGCTCCTGCCAGATCGAATAAATCAAGCAGAGCCGGATACGCGGGGGTTCGACACCTCGGAGATTCGACTCGTGTAACTGATTCTCCCTCTAATCTCCACGGGCTGCTACCTTTTTTTCTACGCTTTATTTCTTTCGGCGAAGCTTTTCCGAAATCGACGTAAGAAATGTTTATCGAAGAAAAAGTACTTCGTTGAATTAAGGCTTTTAAACTCGCGTTGGGTTTTTTTAAAAAAAAAGTTAATAAAATCTTTTCCACTGAACGCGCAAATTTTTAATATCAATTTTAAAAATTTTACCTTTGTATTTTCAAACACACGTGGACAATGAGATTTGCTCACAGGAATGATTTTTCTGCTAGCGGTACGTAGGATTTCAAATTATAAAGGGGATTATAAAAAATTGGTTAAAAGCTAATTGAAAGCTTACGTCGAAACGTTTCTACATAGAAGTAACATTCAACGAACATTTTTAATGAGCTTTTAGCATTAAAAAAGCAGCGAGGCATAAATTCAGCTTCAGTTAATGCAAAATAGCGACGCTAAAACTGGAGTCCTCTTAGAGGTGAAAAAAAGAGATCGAGCTGCAATTTGAGTTTAACGAGAAACGACGAAAGGGAAAATATTGTAGCGCCGCCGGATTCAGCGCTCGTAGACTTTCGGAAAAAAATTCTTCCTTTTTTTAGAGGGCTGCGCCGGGGAGTAATAATTTATTCACCGTGTCTCTCAACCCCCTCCCGCTCGGAAGAAACTCAAAGTGAAAACCTTTCAGATGCCGTCCAGGATAAAACCGAGAGCGGCTCGCTCCGCCTACGTCCGGGGCATCGTAAAAGCCGGATAAATTAACGATGACGCGAAGGAGAGGAAGAGCAGGAGATAAGATGAAATATTTTTTAGCCGTTATGTTCCGTCACTGCTAATTTGATTTCACTTTGCAGAAATTGTAAGAGCGTGTCCTGAAGCATCAGATAGCTTTGATTCGTCTTCCCTTATGCTCTTTGAGCGGGTAATAATTAGGGTTTTTAATAAATCGACGGGCGCATCTTTTATCAAAGCTATAGCATACAAGATGAGTACTAAATGTACGATGATAACGAATGCTCGGGTATGGAATTTTATAATTATATTTAATAATTTAATTAGTCACTGATAGCTAAGTAATGAGGATCTGTTACTCTAATTTTTAGTGAAAATTCATTAATTACAGTGTTTTTTTTGCTAATTTAAATTTAGATGATTTAAATGCTCTGCGCACAAGTGTAAACCCTAAAAATAAAAGGTACCAATCGTTTTTCCGCGAGTCGTGCGCGTTAAATGAACGAGAGAAAGGAAACGTTCGAGAGCGTCGCGCCAAAATCCAAAGGAGGATGCTACGTACAGTGACGGGCAATCGAAGAGCACGCGGCGCTTGCTTATTGCAGTTGCAAGTTTTCCGAGGGCTCGAGCAGCGAAGCCGATGGCTAAACGGCCTGGAAAACTTGGCTGAAGGGAGCGCCCGGGCCGCGGCGAGCGAAACATTGACCTCCTCCGAGACAATGGACCCTCGGATCCCGGATAATGCACAAGGCACTGCCGAAACTCCGGCCTGGTTATATGGGAATATTGGTAAACTTACGCAAGTCGACTGCGAGGGAAAGAGGGACCGCGGCACCGGGGACGATACTCGCTTCAGATCTTATAGTCCGCCCGACGGATATATAAGATTATAGCTGCCGAGGAATTCCTGGGAGATGCTTAAGCCGGAATTTCGCGCAGTATTCGACTGCTAGGAGGATCTTGGAAATCTCCTCGGCGTTATTCACACGTACAGAGGAGCCGGAGTGGAGGGTAGCCCCTCAGCGACGCGTTAACTCCTTCGCCCGGCTGCGCTGCGGCTATAGCTGAGAGGACGAGCGAGTTTAGCTGCAGTTGAATACGCGCACGCGTCTCGACCACTGCGAAACTGCGATGACGACCTGAAAATACTTTTTGAAAACATTTATCTATTTAATTTTTCATCTTTTTTTCAGATCGCCCATTTTCTTTGAAGAAATATCATTTCTTCGGAGCAGAAGAAACATCAAACCGATTTTATCAAATTTTTTAAATAATAAAGAAGATAGTAATAATTTGGGAAGCCAGGGAAAAATTAGATTAAGTTACTTATTATTTTAAATAATAAATTAGTTTATCAAATAATCTCGAAGCGATATAATAAAATGTAAACCGAGAGCTGAATACATCCTGCTCTATTAACGCCATTTTAATGTATCCCAATGAAGCCTCGTAATTATAAGCCGCTACTGAATTTTGCATCTCCGAGTTAAAGCGTTTCACGTAACAAGTTGGGATCAATGCCCGCTTTAGTTACATAATCGCTGGGTGCTCGCTCTTTATTACGCGGAGCATTATCGATCCGATTATTAATAAATTATGTTTATTCGACATCATAAACTGCGAAAGTATTGATTTTTAAATAAAAGAAAATATGTAATATTATCCAACTATTATTATAGTTCGTAGCATAAGTCTCGCAATTAAAAAAATCGCATGAAACTCGAAAACAGCCTTTTCAATGACAGCGAGAAACGACAAAGGAATCCGTTTAACGTAGCTGCGAATACCCAGGTGATTGATATATTTTATGTTTTCCAAGACGAGATGATAGCGGATGCTTGGAAAATATGTCAGGACTCGAGTGCCTGTCTGACTGCATTTTTACTTTGCCATTTCCGCCTCTCAGCCATGTATGCCTCGGGCAATTTAATTTCAGATTCGCGCGATTCGAATTTTTGCCTCTGCTCCTTTTGTCTTGGCGCGAAGATTCTCTCGTCAAAGGCCCGTCGGCGCGGCTTTGTTTACGGCGGAAATATTGCGGTTTGAGGATTTTGTTTCCGACCTTTCAGTTTTGAACGATTGCTTCCGAAACTTTGCGTTCTCCTTTTTTTAATTTCCGCAGAAAATGTGTTTACACTTCAAACTCACTTTGAATCGGATATATTTACTAAATAGTAAAGCTTGAGTTTACTTTTAGCAAATTAACTCGAAAAATATTATTCGTTATTTAATCTGCCATTCACAAAATCGAAAAATGTTATTGTTTTCGAAATTTTTTTATACGGAGGTTAAATTTTAAAATAATAAAGCTTCATAATTTCATCGAAGAATAATGAAATTAATAAACTTGAATAATTATCAAGCATTTATCAGCATAATCGAAAACTCGGAAATCTCTCAAGTTTTCCTCTCTTTAGTACTCGCTTCGTCTCAAATCGTTCTCCGGCGTTTACCGTCCAAATATCCCGCGCGCCAGCCCTAAAAAGAAAAGCGAAAGAAGTTTCGACTCCTTTTTAAAGGTAGATTAAATAAATTAGATTTCCGCAATTTTTCCGTTATTTCGAGCACGTACGGCGAACGAGAGAGAGAGCGGGAGAGCCAAGGTGTTACGACTTCTCCCCCCTTTTATTTATTCTCACACACCGAGCGCCGCCGAAAGTCCCGCTTTTACGTTCCTTCGGCGAACGAAAAAAAAGGGATAGCGGAGGAGAGCCGAGAGGAAAAAAAGGCGAAGAGCGCGCCGACGCGTCGGCTCGCCCGGTAGAATACTGATGCTCCTGGAAACTAATAAAAAATTAATTCGATTAGTGGTTAGCTCTCTGTACACTTACACTTACTATTTACGGACCTTCTCGGACGGTATATACACTTGGGGAATTCCAGGCGCAAGTCGTATCGAGAAAAGCTTTTATCATTAACTTGATAAAATTCCTTTTTTAGACTTTCGATACATTTTACCTAGACGTTTAGATGGTGTGTCAAAAATTAATGTGCCAGCTTTTAACAGTAATATGCCATTTGCAGTTTAATACTTTTAAACTATTTTTGCGCAGAAATTACATTAATTTCGTAAAAGAGCGAAAGCCAAAGATACGTGTACCGCGTGTCTGACCATATCTGGCTATTACTACTGCGCGCGAGCGTAGTCCCATTGTCCTTATTATTTAAATAGATACTTCTACAAACCCTAAGACCCTGAAAAAACATCTTTTCCCTAAGCTATATATAGCATTACAGTATACATTACGCAACCCCTGTCAATAAGGAGGCTCTTATACACCCTCAAGACCCAATTATCGCGCAACGAGAAAGCCCAGGGGAGCGGGGGAGCCCCTCAAAATCCCGATCTCAGCTCTCGTCGATGCCGAAGTTTCGAGGACCTCCTTTTTTCTCCCCGTCGACCCCGTCGAATTCGACATGGAAAGCGCCTTGTCCCTCCCCGAGCTTATATACATTCCCGACGTCGCGCCCGCCTCGGCTATAAAAGGGACCGGGCGCTCGCTTATAACCTACCTCGTGAAAATTGGGAAGCCCGTTACGTTCGGCGAGGCTCTAAATACCCATTGCCGCGTGTTACTTATTGGCATTATTACCTCTCGGGGCGGCGGGCCGGCAATCGGTCCCGCTCCTCCCGACCCTATTCGAAATTCCGATCGGGAAGATATATACGCCCGCTCCCCCTCCTGCGCCGCGGCGTACGGCGAGGCAGGCGGGAGGGGAGAGGCGATCGGTTCGTCGGACGATTTCACCCTCTCGCGTCCGGGAAAAGTTTAATGGTCCCCGGGCGTGCGGAGGGCAAAGAGAATGAGAATGACAGGGTGAATGAGATAAAGCGAGAGAATGATGCCGGCGCCAATGCGAGAGGGGAAATTAGGGGGAATGCGCGGCCTCGCAGAGAGGACATACTGCCGAGGACGCGAAAACTTCCCTCTCTCCGACCCGCGGAGATTCGCGTCGAATTTTTTTCTGCGCTTTTTCAAATTATTTTCTTTCTACCGGACTGAGAACTTTAATCCACTTTTTAAAACTGGATTTACGTAAAATTGAATGGTATTGACTTACATTGAAAAACAATGATTTCAAATTTCATTTGAGCTTTTAATTTGAGAACTGAAGTTCAATATTTTTTTTGCTGTTACGCTACCTTCGATTCAGATTACTGGAGCGAAATAAAAGTGCAGTTAATTCAACCGATGTAAAAACAGCGCGATACTTGAGTTCAAATCCAATGTAATAAAAAAGGCTACCGCGAGCGCCAGACGGAAACCGAGGGCTTTAAAAGAAAGACGAGGCAACGGCGGGAAATACGAGAAGATAGACTTACAAGATGAGCGCGGTAAATATTTTAGGATACCCCGGGGCTGGTTAGACGAATTGGATGAGGATTCCGGCAGGGCTAAACGCATTTCCGCGTCGCGGCCGGGGCGCGTGCGTGCGGGAATCGCGCCGGGGCCGGGCGCGCGTGCGGTCGGGGGGAGGAATCGCTAAAAGAGAGCCGGGGCGCGAAGGTTTCGCTTTCCGCAGACACACCACCCACGCGCATCGAGAAGCTCTCGGGCGCCTCGGCGGCGCGCACACTCCACCACCACCGGGAGGAGGACGGTCGGGAGGGTCGCAAGCTCCCCTTTCCCTTCCCCGCCGCGTTTTCTTTGTTTGCGCGAGCCCCTTTTTATTTCCGCTCTCGCCTTTGCATTCTTTATGCAAGCTTTCGATGTTTCGAATGGAGGAGCCAGGGCGGCTCGTTGGCGGGGAAATGATGGCTCTCCAGCGGCAGGTGCGCCAGTTGAAAATTTGCATTGCACAATGATCTTGCTTTTCCTTCCTGGCTCTATTTTATTTTTGTCATTTTTCTCTGATAATTCGGAAGAGAGAAATCCAAAGAATTAACCTATTTTAGAAACAATTGAGACACTGTAAGCTTGATTGGTTCGATTTTCATTCAAATCGGGTGATTTTTCAATATTTTACGTTAAAGGGAGATGTATTCGTGTTATTTAAAATATGAAGTGCGTAAATTTTTGTTAATTTTACGATTTTAACAAATTGCTTGCTTAATTAAATGTACCGCGAAATAAATAAAATTAGAGCTCGTGAAATTGTGTAAATTAATTAATGAAAGTTTGTACACAGCTTTTATGTAGGCAATGCATTTTAAGGCAATATTAAATTTATTGCAAGCTCTAAAGAATAGAGAAAGCAATCTATCTTTTGCCATAAATTTTTAACTGGTTTATTTACGTCTTTTGAGGGCGTAGTAATATACAGCTCGCGATAATACCTTTTGCTTGACCTACTTTTCAAACTCATGAACAGCAGCGCAACAACATCGATATTTCACGTCTCAAATATTTATTGTCTCGCGGAAGTGGGTGAATATATTGAAAGAGGGGAAGAACAGATAACACCACAGATTGGTTTTCGTTCAACTAATTAAAAGCTTTAAAATTAAACAGTGTAATCAATGAAACAATTTGCACCAATTAAAAGGAACTAATTTTTTTAACGTTTTTTAAAAATGTACGTACCTAAGTTAAGCTATTCAATTCAGTTTAAAGCAGCGCGAAATATTTTATCTTCTATTTTCATCCGCGATAATTTCTATACCGTTAGCTTTACTCTTTTTGCAGCTTACATAATTGATAAGAGCGTCAATTTTGTTTCTCAGCGTGTAAGAAGATTCCGCTATCTGCTTTCATAAAAGCTTCAATATTTCAAGAGAGGAGGAAAATTTGGAATTTGAAATGCGAAAGGGCAACGACGCCTCGTATCACGGTGCGAATTTCAGCTCGCCCCATTGTTACGACGCGTATCAGCTATCCCCCTTCAATTCCATTTCGCGAGGGATGCTCTCTCGTTCCTCGTTCTTATATGAGTTTTTGCTTCCGCGGCTCGGATAGCGGTCGCCGATGCCCCCGGATCTCATCCCCGCCTTCGTTTCCTTCACCTCGCGCCGCTAAAGTACGCGTCTTATGTGAGAAAGGTATGTGACCACCGCTGAGTCTCGAGGATGTTCAAATCTCATATAGTGCACCGGTCCAGACAATAGATAGCAGATCCTCCCTTTTTTCCTTTGAACCCATAAAATCCCTACCAAATTTTTTCTCACTGACGTTTACGCGTTATCCGGGCTTCAAAATCTAATCGTACACGGAAAGAAAATTTAGCTGATTTTTTATGCCTAATGAAATTTTTCTAAAAATTTATATAGGAAATTTTCATACAAGCACGTTGCTAATCCTAAAAATAGAAAAAACACTTTAGAAAAACGAAATTCTCCTTTTTCAGAAAGATGTTTTCCTTTCTTTAAGGGTAAACCCCTGATATGCATAAAAAGGAGGCATCTATAAACTTACAGAAAAATTTCACCATTTTAATGAAATTCTCTGATTTTTTTCTGCGATATATGTTTGAAAACGAGAAAAACATTTTTGGAACAAACTTTATTAATCATAACGTTCTAATTAAATTGAGTATAAATGCTTTTTATATAAAAATTATTAATATCAATAATTTTTCGCATAAGAAAAATCTTTTATTTCTCTACTACTTCTGTTACGATCTTGAAATAGCATTCCAAAACAACATCTATTCTCAATGCATCCTGCGTAAATCATCTAAACCGTCCCGACTTTCGCCGCTCGATTCACCGAGCCGAATCCAGAGCGCGGCGCTATTTCCGAAAAACCGCGAGCCGCCCCGGTGATTTACATTTTTTCCCCATTCGCGCCTTCGCGCACGCACCGAAAAAAAAGAGGTGGCGACGAGGGAATAAAATAAAAAAAAAAGGCGGCGAAATAAATAGCGAAATCTCGCTTCATAAATCACGCGCCGGCGGCGCGCCCGGAAATCTCGGAGAAAAACAATGTCGCGAATGCACGCGCCCCGTCGCCGAACGAAGACAAAGCTTCCGTCGGCCGTGAAATATGGCCCCGCGGCTGACCCGGCGCTCGCCGCCTTTTATCGGAAACTGCGCGTGCACGCACCAAAGCGGCCGGAAAACTTGCGGCCCGCAAACTCCTTCTCCCCGGCGCGCCACTCGATCATTTTTGCACGAGCGGCCGGGCCGAAGGCGAGGCCCTCGCGGAAATCCTTGCTGACAACCCGCCGCCGGCGCGGGGAATTGGAATCGTGATGGAGCGGACGGGCCTCGGGGCACTCGTTGCGCTTAATGCGTCGTAATCTGCTGCAAATTTTTTGTTGCCACTGCCTTTTCACGTGTCGCTGGTTAAGGATTTCTTCTTTGCTCTTTCGCAATAATTAAAAATCTTCCATTTTAATTACGAAATTCGTCGTGAAAGAAGGAATTGTAGAAAAAGGGAAATAATAAAATAATATAGTATTCTTTTATTAATACGAGCAAATAGAATACAGGGAAATGTGAAGATTTTTTTTTAAGATGTTAGCTAATTGCATCGCGCTTTTAGATCTAATTAGAACTGCATTCGCGCAACAGATCCGACTGTCGGTACTTAAGCCCTTTTCACGCGACACACAACGAAGGGCTGCGTAATTATTATTTACCCAGTGAAACTCATCAGCTAATGTAAGATAAGAACGCTAATGGATAAGCTCGCACGTCAATCGGATGCAGCGACCGCCGGCGGCGTTGTATCATTTTTTCCCACCGCGCGGACAATCCAATTCATCTCCAAGAGTGGTGGCTTCGATTTTTTCATCTCCCCTATCCGGAAAATCTTACTTAGCCCCGGCGGAGCAGTCATCGATCCTGCGACTTGTCGCGTTTGATGGATCGCGCCGGGACGAGCCCGCGGCCACTCGCGCGGCCGACGTTGCGTCAAATGCTCCCCGGCGCAAAATCGCTCCTGGATATTATCAGACGACTGCGCGCGCCGAGACAAAGGGAAAGATTGCGTGTCGGCGCGCTCGTGAATCAAGCCCCCCCGCGCCGCCCTTTTTGTGCGGCTTCTTGATTCTCGCCGCTCGTCGGCTGTACACTTCGTCCGCGCGCACTTTCTTCTTTTTTTTTCCTTTCCGTCTTTTTTGCGGCGTTCCTCCCTCTCCTGGCTGCGGTCGCCCTCTCGGGGAGATTTTCCGGGCGCTGCTTTGCGCCTTTTTTTGCGCGCGCGTCCGCGCTCCTTCGCCGCGCTCGATAAAGTTTGTTAAGACTGGCACCGCCGCGTCGCCGAGTGAGTATTTATTCGGGGCTCGCGGGGATTAGGGGGCGAACGCGGATGGATGAGGCCGGCTGGCAAAAAGTTTTGCGACGAAAAGCTCTGTTGATACCGCCCGTGTGAAGAATCGTTACATTAACGTCAATATCGTTCTTCTCTTTTTTTATTGATTTCCTATCACACAAATTAGTTTTGTAGAAATAAACTTTTAGAAATAAAAGTACTATTTTTGTAAGTAAATGTTCAATCATTGAAATAAGCGTAGCTTGTTATCGAATTTGCTCTGGGTGCAAGTTTTCTTGCAATCTGTACCTAAGTAGATTGCTAAGTTTTTAGTCATCTCTCAGATCAGATTTTTATTTTTGTAATTTTTTTTGTACTTCAATACCAGTTTAATCCATTTAATTAAAATCAATAAATGAAAATAAAATGGATTTTTACTTGTAACTTGAATTATTGAAAAAAGTATGCTTCAAATAATTAGAATAAAAAACAGTTCCTACTTTTTAATTTAAAGTTATTAAAAAAGGGTTTGATAAATTAATACAATTAATAATTGAAACGTGATAATTAAAAAGCTCTTATCGGAAGTAAACGCTATCATTCTTCTACTCAAATTATACGCGTTGAATTAATAAATTAAAGTCTCATAATGCACATATATTCTTTGATAAACTAATCTTTCATAGTTAGATTTTAAAACAGTTTATCCTGGAATTATGGAAAGTGGGATAAACTTGGTTATCTGTGCGAAAGACTGGAAAGCCGGGGCAAGGCGTAATTGATGGCGGTCTATTTTGATGGAGAATTGGCCTGATTTTCATGAATATCGCGTCGTTGAAAATACGATGCAATCAGCGGGCGCAATCACGCCCGGCGCTATGAGAACTTTAATGAAAAATAAATACGAGTTCGTGCTGCCACTGACGATAAGACCGGCGCCCGGCGGGCTAGCGGCAAGGAAGTCGCCCGCCACCAGCTTATACGTATACATACGCACGCGGCGTTGACCGTATTATCCTCCGCGATGGGATTTCGTGACTCGGTGCCGCGAAAAAAAAAATTCATTTCGCTCCCGCCTTTTTCCACTGTGCAAGCTGCCCACCCACCTCTCGTCCTTTCACGTGATCCCATGCAAACTATAGCGAGCTCTTTATCTCGGCTGAATTGTAACCGAGAAATTCTGAGCGACTTTTTTTCATTCGCTGAGGCGGTGTGTCCCTTCGGCCTATCCATTCATTGATAAGCTTATCCGAGGACATTAACATTCCTTTTAGGGTTAAAAGTTAAATGTATGACAGGTGACGGTCGGCGTTCATTTTTACTTTGATAATTTAAGTTTAGGTTGTTATTAAAAGACTTAAACGCAATATTTTTTTATTTTTATTTTTGTTCATTAAGCTGTCGAGCTTCGACAATGAAATTACACGTCACGATGTAAAATGAAAGTTTTAATAGAAAAAGTTAATCTCTTAAGTTTTGTAAAAATATTTTTAATTCAATTTTTTTACTGAAGCGAAAATTTTCTATACTCAGATGAATTTAGATTGTAAAATATTATCATCGATCGGGTGGTTCGAATTATTTTTATATATTTTAAAAAGTGGGTTATCTGCAATAAAAGCTATCGAACAGGTTGCATGCTAAAGTAGCGTAATTTTAATTTTTATGGAGAATCGTTTTTTTCGACATTTTATAGTTCATATTTTGTTATCTTTTGATAAAATAATTCTATTTTAGAGTTAATACCAGAATATAGTTTATTTTGTAGAAATAAGAGCATCAAAAAAACGAAAATTTTAAAATTGTACGAATTTTATTATGAGGTTTATTTAGTAGTTTTTTTTAGATCTCGTTGAAAAATACATTTTTTCTCTAATTTAATAAAGATTTAATTTTTATTCAATTTCTCGACTTAATTACGTATAATTAATTAATCAAATATGTATAATATGGACATAATTCTATAAGAGATAGCACATAATCTTAATATAATAAAATGCGAATAAGAGCGGCAATAAATTCAAATCAGGCGATAAATCCACTTGAATAGTACAGTAGAAGTGTAAACGCAAGATCAGACCGCAACGAATAATTTCAATAAAGCACCACAAAGAGAATTCAAAAGTCAACTACCGTTGACCCCTGCCGACCGCCTCGGCTTTTATGAAATTCCACGCGTGATCAATGCAGCGCAACGAATGATAAAAGCAAGCCAAAAGAAAAGCCAAAGACACGGGGAGACGAGGGTAGGGGTCCGTCCTGGGGGCTCTCCGCTGGATTCGCATTCCTCGCCGCGCACGTACGCTCGTTTCCCTCTTTTCTCCCTCGGCGGGGGGGGAGCCTCCGGCCCTCGAGCCGTCTCCTCCCGTCGCATTTCGAGGAGAACCGCCTCGCGAGCTGCGACTTGGTAGCGCCTTCGCGTGCGTGCGATTTATCCGCATTACGGCCGCGGCCGCGCCCGCGTGTCATCAAATTCATAAAACGACGCATATGTATGATATTGCGCCCGCGGAGGAGCTCTCCGCTCGCCTATATTTCATCCGCCCGATCTAATTTCGGAGGCCGAGAGCGGAGAGAAAGAGAGAGGAAAAAAACGGCAACGGCTGGGCTCGCTCGCCCTTCAGATATTCATATTTCCATTTGCGAGGGCACGCCGACGTTATGGAGGTCGGGGGATCATGCGTTGCCGGCCTTTTTTTTGTGTTCCTTTTTTTTCTATCCGGGCTCTTCGTGAATTATGGATTTTATCGAGATTTCGCACCTGTTCTCGATGGCCCGACCGCCCGGCCAGTGATACGCCGCGGCGCAATGAAGCTTCGATAGTCGTTTATTGCGCATTAGGTGTGTATGATTTTCTTGAGAATTCGCCGAGTTCAAAATTATCGGCTCGGTTCATTTATTTTTATTTGAAATTTCGATATTGCGCAAGCCGCGAAATTTTTATTTCATGAAAATATAGTGCAGAAGTAAATTTTATGCTGATTAGGTGGAACGACCGATCCAGGACGCGACGTCTGGAGTTTCTTTGCGTTATGTTAAATCAACAGTGTTACTCTTGTACAATTGAGTTTCATTGCATCAATTTGAAATAAAATATTAATTCTCGCAATTCAGTGTACGACGAATAAATAAAGAATGCCCATTTGCTTTCATAAAATTCTAAACGCGAACGTGATCCTGCTCGCCGCCGCGACATCATCGCGTTCCATTCGGGCATAATTTACAAGAGAGGACAGACGAATCGAAAAGCGTTATTTAATGAATAATAAATATATTTAGCGCATTTCGTCAAACTCCGTTATCCTACATAATTTAAGTCCAATTTAAATGTTTACGCGCACGATGATTAATGCAGCACGCGGGGAAGCCCCTTCTGCCCGCAGCCACAAATCAGTCGAATTGTTCGCATCCATTATAAAGCCCGGGCGGATGAGGCTAAAAGTATCAGGGCCAATTCCGAAATACGCGCTTGATTCATGGATAAGTGCGGGAGCCGGAGGCGCGGCGCAAACGAATGGCTTGATCTCGCGAAGTAACCCCAAATTATTCAAGACAATCCACGGCTAAGTTTACGCATCCGAAAATTACGTCCGACCGGCCGAGAAGCTCACGGCGCCGTATACACCTGAGGGGCCAAATTCAATTCTTCGTTTGTTTAGATTTTGCGCATCACGGGCGTGGGTAAATCACCGAGCCTCCTGGAATATGGAATGCGAATGAAATTACTAAAGAAAGTTATGACCGGCGTTCTGAATTATGAAATATGCAAATCTCTCGTGGGGCACCTGTAGAGATTGGGGTGTTGAAATTTTTTGGAAATGCAGGTTGCTTTCTATCTCAGGTTGATTTTTAATTGTACGGAAAAAAATTTCTCAATGGAAAATTTAAGAAATTATTTAGTTACATAATTTTTTAATTCTTCTGTAGTTTAGTAATTATAACAGTTGTATTTCAGTTATTCGCGAAATTTAATCCAGTTTATCATTGTTTTGTGAGATAATTTTAAAAAGTTGACAGTTGACAGTTCGACTGACATTAATTAAGATGAATGTTATTAATCGTAATTTCATTACTTTATACATTTCGCTGAAGTAAGTATACGACCTCACGTGTATAATTACCCATATTAGCAAACGAGGCAAAACTTCGTAAAGAAGACAAATGCGCGAAATTCTTGGGAATGAAGGATGGCGCAAACACACATTCGTTAAAGGACTATTGATTTTTCCTATCGTACACGCGACAACTTTGTCAGATTCAGGAAAATCGAAATGCAGAGCCAAAAATATTTTCTCAATGGTGGGGCAGGCAGTGCGCATCTTAATGGAAATTTCCGGCTCGCCTTGCAAGTTTATCCCGTTTTCCTGAATGAATCCCTCAGTCGAGTCGGCCGTAATGCCGCTGAATAAGATCAGCCAGATAATCCACGAATTCGTCGGCGGGCCAAGGCGGACAAGGTCGTGAAAGTCGATTACGTTCGAGGCTTTTCCCCTTCGCGCTTCCGCGCCGTCGCGTCGACGGAGCCGTTGAATAGAAACAGCGCGGGGCCCATTCTTCCCCCGCCCCCGCCGCACCCTACGCGGGTAATCCACGTCCTCGTCGACTAGAATCCGCGATCATCCGGTGTGAATGAGCGCGAAGATTGCGGCTGCACCGGCTCCGGGGTTTTCGATACTACCGCCACTCGGCGTTTCATTTGTGCCTAGCACGGCTCTTGAGTCCTGATGGATTATTCGTCGGCAATGCATCCTCGAGTGCCTCGTGCCTGCAAACTTCGTCGGCGCTCGAGAACTGCTGCGCTACTATTTGAGAGGAATTTTTTAGAACTTTTTCCAGACAGAACTTTTGTTATTTGTACAAAGAGCGGTGAATGCAGAGAACTTTTTAAAAAAGCACGGCACGTTTGAATGATTCAGAATAATTGAATTTTTGGAAAAAATGGCTGAAGTTACAGCGCGTCAATTTTAGGAGCCACATTGTTAAGAGTACAGTCAAGTCAGTACTATATGTATAAAAAAGTAAATATACTTAAGTAATGTGAAAATAAAGAAAAATAAAAATTTTAAAGTAAAAAATGTCTCAAATGTCGGCCCGCTGGGCCAAAGAAAGATCATTTTCGTCAAGTTACTCAAGAATTTTCATATTTCTGTAATTGCGATGTGCATGCGTTTCTGTAAGAATATAAAATAATCACTTATCGAAGAAACGTTTGCATGTATCCCAGCGTTACTCTTAAAAAATGCCATCTTTTAAACCTTACAACATTAGTACGGATAAACACGGGATTTCGGCAGGCTTCCCGAAGGAGACTTTTATCTAAAAAAGAAAAATCACGGTCGTCGTTTGGTAAGGAATGAAAAATTTTTCGCGTCTCCGTCCCACGAAGAATCCTTATCGCCGGCTACACCATCAGCATCCAAAGCGACAGCTCGTTCCTTGATAATTTAGTTCGGCATTCACCGGAGGAGCCTCTGGCGGGCGCGCGCGCGAACCCCACGGCTTTTTTCGCCCTCCCCCGCCGCGCGCGCGTCGAGAGAGACGTCGAGGCCTGATGGACTGGCGCGGCTCGCCGACGGCGTCATCCCGCGGCGCGGCGCCCGGGCGACACGTCCTCCCACCCCCGGGCCGCCTGAATGGGGCTGATTGATAGAGTTGCGGCACGCGAGGTTATCAATAATGCCGGCGGCCCCCGGCGTGGAAGAGCCGCTCGGCTCGCGCTCGATTGAGCGCGCGCGATGCCGGAAGACCGGCTCTTTTACTTCGGGCCCGGCTGAGCCGCGGCTTTAAAATATGAAGGGCCGAGCGCGCCGCCCCGCTAAACTCAGCCACGAGGTCGCTCCCCAGCGCGACAGGGCTAGTCCGCGTGTCGGTGATGCTCTCTAACGTGTCGGTCCTTTTTTACGTCCTTTTCATAGAAGAGATGGATGTTGACCTTTAATTCCATTACTCTGGTTACGGATACTTTTTTCAGCTTTTCTGTTATTTATTTTCTGTTATATTTATTACATGTAGTTTCGATGAATGTTGTTACTTTGATACTCCTATATACTCTCAGGTTCAATTTCTACAGAATTTACAAATAAAAGCGTTAGTGCCATTTTAGTCAGTTTATTTATACAATTGGACAATTTTAAGGAAATTAAGCCATGGTAATGATTTTTTGAAACATATAGCTTTAACCTTTTCACATGTTGAGTCTTCCCATTTTGTGCTATATACATATCACTGTTTCAATTTGGTCCCATGTTATTTTCTGACGGGCTTTTTATTGATTTATCGAAGAATTTGTGAACGGTCGGATGAAAAAGTGCAGGCCAATGCTGCGCGGGAAATGTAGGTCAAGAAAAGTTCATTTTTGAGTGAAATTTTTTTCGACGTTCAATTTATGTTCTTTCGACGTGCGCTATTAAATTCCCTTGTGCATTTCGGTTCATAATCGCTTTTCCAAGTCCAACCTAGAAATTTTGGAAACAAATTTGCATTTTTAACAAACCTAAAAAGTAAAAGAGCAAAGATCCTCCATATATTTAATCAAGCGCGTCCTCGGTCCAACGTAATCTCCTAGTTCGAATTCCCGGATGTTTATGCATTGGTAGATAGCAGCGATTTAGTGAAGGCATTATTCCCGATGAAATCTGGATTAGCCAAAGCGACATAATCTAGCCCCGTTGAATTTCAATTTTGCGCGTGACGTACCTCTCCGCCGGCGTAACCATTTCTCCGCGCCCTCCCTCTCGTCCGCTTGTTCCGGGCGCTAAAAAACTTTTCCATTAAAATCTAAAACAATGCGGAGCGCTCCGGCGAAACGGCATTTTTCACTCGAACAATACCGAAACTGCGGCATCTGCTTCGCTCTAGACTTTCGAATATTCCGCCGAAGAAAAATGCCGCGGCAAAGTTCGCCCGCGGCGCGCAGCCCGAGCCCATACGTATATGCGACTGAGTGAAACGGGTATCGATAGCGCGACGCCGGTGGAGCCGGAGGGGAGAGCGCAATAAAGCCCGTGAAAAAGCAGAGCTGGTATCGTCATCTTCCGTGTCGTTAAAGGAGCGCCGGCGCGTCATCTTCGTCGGAGGACTGCTGTGGCATGCATTAGTGCGACCTCGTTTACAGTGGCACAATTTAACTCCGTTAGCGAGCTTCTTTCTCTTCCCGTCCGCCGACATCTCTCTTTTTCTACTTCCTCTTTTTTAGACTTTTTTTTTTCTTTAACGCTTGTTTACTGTAATGCACTCTGGCAACTTCTGACAGTTAAAATTTGGTGTTCTTTTTTATGCACCGATAAATTGTTTGCTCTACTCTGGTTAGGCGAGAGTGAGGAATTTTTTAAATCATGATAAATGTGAAAGTGAAACTGTTAGTTGAATGAGAAATTTCCTTATCGCAACAATTTTTATTTCCATTGCTGTATAGTAAATAATTTAAATCACTTGAATTTCTGCATGAGTACTTATCAATGTAAAATATGATTAGTATTTGTTGTTCAACGAATTAAATTGCGCACTTTTACGAAAAAAAGAGACTCATTTTTCAAAAGATCAATGGGCTAAAATTCCACATTAAAATGCCCGCCTGTCTCGCCGGCGTCTTACTCCCGCGGAGAAAAAGTATCTGACTCAGGTTACCACTTTACTCGCGGAAATACATTCAAATAAAAGGACACGGCGGAAGAGAAAGGAGCGTCACGGCATAAAAAAAAGGTGCAAAGTAGGCAGACGAGGTAACGGTAACGAAAGAAGCGAGGGCGGAAAAGTAGGGGTGGCGTCGCGCTGAGAAATGCAACCCACTCCGGGGGATATATATTTCTTTCTGATTATGCTCGGCGCGCGATTCTTAGAGAGCGTCGTTCCTCGTTCCATTATCTCTCGCCGGCTCTCCGGGATGCGTCGGGCGCGCGACGACGGCTCAGCCGCTGATGCATAAAAGATTCGGGGATCGAACGAGCAGAGAAGCAATCGAACGGCGGCATAAACAACGGCGCGCCGAAAAATCTTGCCGGTCTCCTCGCCTCTTTATTTCCTCGCCTCCTCTCGCCCCGCCGGTGGTGCTCGTAGGGCACCGTCGCCACGCAGCTCGGTCTTCTTTATGCGCGAAGCGTAACGCGCGTGAATCCAATAAGCGAAGGCTGGTGATAAGTCGACACTTCATATTTCTCCTGTATGTACCTATACAGACTCTATATACAGTCGACCCCTCCTCAATCTCCTTTGGATATCCGAGAGATTTGGTCATCTTGCATTTCAAGGGAAAATTTTTTCAAGTTAAATGCAGCATGCGAGTTGAAGTTATGTTTGTTAAAGAGATTCCTCACCCGTATACCAAATGCTATATTAACAAAGCAGCATATATAGTTAGCCAAGATAAGATTCCAGTATCAGAGCTTAATAATTTGTTTGTGCAAGGTTTTTGTTTTATCAATTTTTGAGGAATATTTTCAAGTCAATTTGTTTATTTTTTTTTTTTTAAAGACATTTTTTTCCATTGTTGATCGTTATTTAAAGCACTCAATATATCAAACTAAAAATTTGCTCATAAACGCTTAAGCTTCAATTCAACTCTTCGACTATAATTAAACTCTAGAAAATAATTAAAAATATGTAAATATATTTTTTATTTAAATAAAAAATCTAGCAGAGGTGAATCAAAAGCGTTTTGGGTATTTTATTATAAAGCTCGTCTACTTAAACACCTTTAAAAGCACATGATCTCTTAAATAACGATTCGAAACGCTTATTACGCGAAAAAGTACTAACAACTACGAAAGTGGATTTACGAAGTAAGTAGCCTCAACTCGGTCCATCGTCCCTCCGACATCCGCGGAGCGACCACAGCGAACGAGTTCAAAACGATATTACTTATACTGGACTCGAACGTACGGCTTCGCGGCGCCGGCGAGCGGTGCCCTTCTGGCAGCGGGCGGAGATAAAACGTAATTTGTAGTTTCGGAGCGGCCGAAGAAACCGCACAAAATGCGCGTGTCGAAAGTCGAATAGCCCGAGAGAGGAGAGGGGTGGAGGGTGGGTGGAGGCACGTTAATGCCCGCGCGCCAGCGCCGAATTACAACTAGACGTCGTTTTGTCGGCCGGAAATTGCGAGTCTGCGAAGTTGCGCCGACGGAGAATTCGGGCTTTGTGCGTGCGCTGCCCGCCGGTAGCCTGAAAGAGCTTTAAAGAAGGCCGGGGGGAGGCGAGAACGGACTCCCATTCTCGGGGCGGCGTGCGATTGAACGCTTTCACCTGGTGCGCCGTCGGGCTTTCCTCTCGCCCGATTGAAGACGAAAAAATAATTATTGTAATTTCGTAGCACCGCTGGTGGATTATCCGCGAGCAGGCAGTTTTTCTGGATAATCGCAATTTCGTTGATTGCACGGCTAACGTCTCTTTAATATGAAATAAGTGCGCGTTTACTTTATTTTACAATGAATCGTCGAAAGGTTTATTTTTCAAAGTCAAGAGTACTTGCCTCGATAATTTTTTTATTTCAACATTTCAAAGAAAAAAAAAATATATTCAGACCATTTTACATTCAAGCAGCTTTCGTAAAAATTGATTTGAATACTCTTTAAAAAGCTTTAAGCTCGGCGTCTCTCACAGCCGCCTCAGTGGCGGTGCTGACTCGCGGCGCCGAATCAATAATTGCTCGACAACTGCATAATTCAAAGGATATCTCGGCGACAAAACCCCGTGGTCGCGGTCTCCGTCCCACCGCGTCCCATTCAGTCGCGACGTCCCTAAAAATGTAAAGAGCCCACAGCGCCGGAAGAATTGTTCCTCCTGCGCCGCACTGTATATACGTATAACTCGAGTTCGATGCCTCAGGACACTTTTTTCCCTCGGGAGGAGTGCGATTTGGAGCTCGGTCGTTGGAAGGAACCTCGTTCTTTTGCGCCCTTTAATTCCGCGTCCACAAACGACGATCCTATTATACGTGACGCGTCTTTGGCCGTTGTGCGTTGCGAAGAGAGCGGATGGGAAAAATAATGAAGTTTGAATATTTTATTTTGTTAAAAACAGTAGTGTGATAGTTTGCAAGATAACACATATTTTATTTTCGTACGAGAATAAATACTTAACTATCAAGTTTGTGTAACAATAATTTTCTGTCTACTTTTATGATACCGATGGAAAATTGTTTATTGACAAACACGTGTTAGGTAATCGTAAAATACGATAAAGAAAAGTCAAGATTATAGCACATATTAGCACACCTGTTTTCTGTTTTTAATAGCTTTGATTACAAAGTCTGAGCGCGTGGATCAAAAGGAGGAAAAGTTTTATTTGCATAAATGTTTTACTGCATACGTGTTGAATCATCTAAAATAACTGATTCGCTTATATTTCCAAGTGTTTGTTTTTTTAAGGCTTACTGCAATGAAATGTCAATGTTAAGTTTTGAACTGCAAAGGAGGAAAGTCAAGCAAGCTCGTTGTTTTTTTGCAAAAATATAACACTTTTTTTATCTTTTTTCCTCAATTAACATACACGATTTTAATATAAAAGACGTACAGTAAGGCGAAATCTTTAGTATCAAACAGTTCTTCAGTTTTAAACCTTTTTAACCCATTAGCAAAATGAGGTTCTCCGTTCTATTTTGTCTTCTGTTTATAGTAGTAATAAGCGCTATAGCCTATGCAGAAGAGACCGTCGAGAAGAAGGGTCCTCCTGTAATTAATCAATGTAAGATAGCTTGGAAGAATTTTTCGATTTTCTTATTAAAGCATTTTTTATTCCATCAGTATAAATTAATTTATTTTCCTGTTTAAATAATAAACCACTATTAAAACATTGAAATACTTTTAATTGTATAAGTAATCAGTAATTATATATTAGAATAATATTAGATCACAAATTTTTACCAACCTGTGAATGTTTTTTTTTCAAAGTTAAAAAATCGAAGAGTGTTATTAAAACTAAAATTGTACTTTTAAAAAATAATTCATCTTCTGTCAATTTAGTTATAATTAAGTTATATAATTCTTAATTATTTAGTAACAAAAGAATTTTTTTTCCTCTAGGGTGTGTGGAGAAGAAATGTGATGCATTGTGTGCTAAGGAGAATAAGAAAGGAGATTGCAAGGGCAAGATTTGCAAATGCATTGACAAGGATCCTCCTATAAACAAATGTAAGATAGCTTAGAAGAATTTTTCGATTTTCTTAAAGCATTTTCTTAAAGCATTTTTTTTATTCTATCAGTATAGATTAATTTATTTTTTTGTTTAAATAATAAACCACTATTAAAACATTTAAATACTTTTAATTGCATAAGTAATCAGTAATTATATATTAGAATAATATTAGATCACAAATTTTGACCAACCTGTGAATGTTTTTTTTTCAAAGTAAGAGTTAAAAAATCGAAGATTTTTATTAAAATTCAAATTGCATTTTTAAAAAATAATTCATCTTCTGTCAATTTAGTTATAATGAAGTTATATAATTCTTAATTATTTAGTAATAAAAGAATTGTTTTTCCTCTAGGGTGTCAGCCGAAGAAATGTGAGGCAAAGTGTGCTAAGGAGAATAAGAAAGGAGTCTGCAAAGGCAAGAATTGCAAATGCGTCTAATCTTCAATCCCTTTGACGCAACATGTTTCAACAATTGTTTTGAAATTAATCGTATAATAATAAAGAAGATTATACATGTATGTTTACAGTGTTATCGTCTTTAAATAACCTCCACCGAAACTAATTAATTCAAAACTTTTCGCAAGTCTTATCAAAGCTTGAAATTTTCCTGTACGGCGGAGCGTCTTATCTAAACAATAAAAAAAAATCGCCAGACCAGCGAGGCGTGCAGTGAAGTCCGAGCAGTCGCTCGTAACACGGCGATGAAATATTCGTCGGTGCTCGGCGCGGCGCATAACAATAAACAAACGAAAGCGAGTCAAGTGCCGGGTCGCCCGGAGCTCCGCGTCACGGACGAAAGAAAGTCAGTGGCTCGTTTGTCCGTCCCCGAGTGGCGCGCGCGCCGTCTCGGCTGCAGGCAAATTGCGAGTCCACGTCCGAAGATATAATTCAGGGGGACGTTCTCTCCCGCGCGGCCGGGCGGAGTCGCTGTTTAAAATGCGAGGCGTCCGTCCGAAGTCGTCGTCGCCGCCCTCACGGTTGCGCGACCCCCGCCCGCCTCGTTCGCCGCCGCCGCCGCCGCGGGAACGAGCGGCTCTCTCGAGTGGGCGAGAGCCGCGCGAGCAGCCCACTACGTGCGGACGCGAGACGCTGAAAAATTCTGACGCTTCCTCTCAGACGCCGCGTCTCTCCGCGGGTTCGTATACTGTCGCGATATTGCCGAAAAATATTTGCGCTTCATCTCTGCGGAATTTACATTGAGAACACCTTTTTTCTATCTGCGCTGCAAGCAAAAATCTACCTTATTGCCGAATCAGGAAAGCAGCGTATCTATTCTTGGCAGGCCCAAATATTTCTTCCTTGGAAAATTGGATTTTACAGTACCAATAACGTCGGTTCTGCTCGAAACTCAAAAGCGAATCGCTTGCGCAGCAGAATCCACCGCGCGAAAGTATTCGTTTACACCTTATTCAAGGCAGTTACGTAATTTTTTTTAAATTACGTAAAATTAATTTGCGCAAGAGGATGAGCTTGCACCAATGTTTATCGAATAACAAACCAGGTGTTACATTACTAAAGAAAAGTCTCAACATTTACTTTCTGCCACCAAGCACAAAGCTCGAGCATCAAAACAACTTAAAATTTTTCCTCGTCGCATAATAAACGCATTGTTACTCTCGAAAGCTCGCTTTCGAGGAAGAACCGAGCACTTCCCCAGCCCTCAAGAACGCGAAAACACAAAGAACCAAAAGAGAGACAGAGAGATAGAGAGAGAGAGAAGGAGGGAGAGAGAGAGATTCCACAACAGGAGTAAGAAAGGGCTGACGCCCCAGCGCCTCGGCAGAAAACCGCTACGTGCCCGCCGCTAAAAGAGAATTGCATACGCGTATCAGAAATCCAAACTGTCAAGGAATGAACGCGCGCTTTCATATTCATATCCAATAAAGAAAATATTTTCACGACTTTAAACGTCGTCTATTTTAAATTAAATTTTAAGCTATTATTTTCAATTTTTGTGTTATAATTAGCTAATAAAAAGTTATTCGTTTTCCTTTTATTTTCTTTACTTAATAAATATTTATTTGCGATAGAACATAACTTAGTAAATAAAAATAAGGAGAAGTGAGGCAATCAATGTTAGACGATTCTGAACCAGTGAAAACTTAGAATAAATAAGTATTTTCAGAAAGAACGAACGAAGCTTCCAAAAGTATTTCCCTTTCCGCGATAAATTGAATTCGTTAGATGTGTACGTTGCACGTAAAAATGTTATTGTCCTGTTAAAAGCTTCTATTAGCCGACATTTTATTGCCACGGTGAATAACAGACCTTTCGCTTTATTTTCAACATACACTCGAGCTTGCAAAAAAGCGCTTTCTTTCCTCAGGAAGCTTGCGGATTTGGCCACACCCCGAAAAACGTCCTCGCGCGGACACAAAGACAGCAGTGGGAGGAGACGTCGTAGCGGCGGTATCACTAGCAAAGTAGAACCCCGCTCCTCTCTCTCCGCAGTCTGCTTTTTCTCCCGAGGAAGACGCGCGCCCCCCGTTCCTCGGACTTTTAGCCGTCTCGCGCGGCGGCGCATAGATCACGCGGGGAGGTGTAGTTTGTCGCGCCGGCGAGGCCCTTATTCTCGTAACTCGAGCCGCCACCGCCTCTTCTCGATTTATCTCGGGGTAGGAGTAACCGGACGCGGAAGGAAAGAGGCCGAGCGCATCTGCATAATGGAGAGCGGGCGAGCGTCTAGGACCCTATATACCGCCGGGGGGAGCAGTCTGGGGGTCTCCCTTACGCCCATTGCCGCGCGACGCACCACCGGACGACGCGTCGGCGACCCGCGGGCCGCCCGCCGCAATCGTCCACGATTTATCGGCCGTCGCGGGATATCGCGAAAAAACCGAGCCACCCCGCGCCCCGCGCTGCGAACGTTTCGCTGAATGTGCAGGATCGATTTTACTTTTAAAGTGCTTAGCTGACTTTACCCAAATACATCGGTTACATCGGAGTGGGATTGAAAAATTCTTTTACTTGAGTCGAATATTTCTCACGTTACAAAGATATAATGCGCCGTAGCTCAGCTTTGTTAATAATTATTAGATTGAAAAAAGTAAAATATAGGTCGAATATTTTTCTATATCCTATTAGAAGGATATAACGAAATTTTTCATACCAAGACCCAAAATAAAGTCTTGTACGACCTCGTAAGCGTAAGTCTATTTAGGTCGACACGGGTTAAGCAATTTTAAAATTAGCACATCACAACGACTTGAGCGCATTATCCACTTTGAATGGACGTTGACGAGCGGGACCCCGCACGACCTGACCCTACGGGGAAGCTTGAAAGAGAAGGTTCGGGGCGCTCGGTAAGCATGGCGCGACGCTCCGAAGCAATTTGCGCGAGCGCGCGTTCCGGTAACGAAATAAAGGGACCCCGCTGTGTATCGGCGGCCGGAGGTGCCTGGCCTCATTGCGTATTTTCCGCGCGCGATTCGAAGGGGGTGAACGCGACGGAGGAACGGGGATTCGCGCGCGCGCTCCGGGGAGAGGAAAAAAAAGCGCCTGCACGATTTCGACACGGGGAAAGTGACTGATCGCCGGGCCGCGTCGAGCTCCCCCCTCGCCCCTCGATCGGGGCCATTCATCTTATTTTCGCTTCGTTTTTTAACGGCGCTCGACTCGACCTTGTTCGGGTCCGAGCGCCGGCTTTCGCTGCGACGTCTGACGCCGTCGGGACTTGAGGACGCGGAGCGGGTCGAGAAGGATGAAAAAAAATATAAAGCGCGACGCACCGCTGTCTCATTTGTTAGAGCGATTAGAACGAAGGATTTTCGGGAGCAACCGTTAATCTGCTTGCGTTTGTACTTTTAGACGAAGAAAGGCATCGACAGTGAGTGATGCTTTTTTTTATTGAGTGTGAAAAATCTTTGTTAAGATTGAAAATTACTTTGCATTTTGTGTGCATTGTTTACGTTAATGGTATTTTACATATTTTATTTATTTTTATGAGAGATTTTATTTGTTTTTGTTCGAAATAGAAAAAGTGAATAGTTTCTTTTTCGAATAAAGTACTTTTCTGAAATTCTTATACTTTTTCACATTACGATAGTTTTTATGTTGTGTCAAGCGTTAGATTAGGACCAGTCAGTTTTTCCAAAACTTTTTTTCGGCGTGTAAAAAAAGGTTATTGGCACAAGTGTTACAGCGAAACACGTGTGCATTAAGCGAGATTTTAACGATCGCATTGTACGTGCAAGAGTTTGACGTACGCTGAAGTATCAAAAAAGCAGCATGATTGATTAATCCGGTAATTACAGCTGCCGCACGAGGTGTCTCGCTTATAATTTCACAGATGGTGTCAACGCGGATATAATATTGATATCTTCCGCTTGAAGTTAAGAACAGTTTTTTTTTGTGACGATCAATATTTTGCAAATCAATTCCGACTGCAGTGAAATCGAGACGCTTTTACCATTGCAAATTTAACGAGTTTTGAAACCTATGAATTCTTATGAAGCTCTATTGGAACCGAACTCGGTCTTTCAATCGATATTGGAATTAAGGGTGTAACTTGATCTCAAAAAAAAAGCTTCGCCATTCGTTCGTTATTTTTCTTTTTTAAAATATTTTTTATAGAGTGCGCAGATTGGCTATTACAGCGCGTTTCTTAATCTCGATAATTGCGTTATCCCGTAAAGAAGCGTGATTCAGTGTAAACATCAAGCGCTGACCATAAACCGTTAATCAAGGAGAGTCGCTCGCGAATTATTTCTGGGAACGAGCCCCATCATTTTCAGCGTAAAACCTGCACTCCGCGAGGGTTGCCGACCCGGCGGCGCAATTAATCGGGCATAAAAGCGCCGCGAGCCCCTTCGTAAGCCGTTGCATCGCAGCCCTCCCCCGCGAAAACGCGCCCGACGTGAAATAACGGCGCGATCAGGCGCCGGGGAGGGAAAAAACGCCGAAGGAAGACGCGCGGCAATCGATGTAGCGTCACGTCATTTTAATTTAGTTCCCGCGAGTTTAATTACCGCCACGTAAGCCCCGGCGCGCTCCGCCGCAGCCGCCACTTCCGCTCCTTTAAATTAATCTCCGCCGCGCGCGGCTGCCGGTGCCGTTTTAAATATTGCCGGGGTACAAAGTTTAATGGTCGGGAATAAGGCGCGACGGCAGGCGGGGGTGGGAGTATCGGGCCTCTTCGATGTCTGCGGCTCTTTTCGACGCGATCAATTCGGGGGCTTTGCCGCGCCCGGGAGAAAAGTTGCCCGGCTCCGTCTATTGCCGGTCTCCTCTCGCGTTCTTTCGATCTCCTCCTACCGTACTTTTTTTTTCTTCTTCGCTCCTTTGTCGCCCGCCCGAGGACCATTATTTTTTTCCACGGTGTACAGCGGCGTATTCGAGGGGAGGGGAAAAAGGTTGATTTGTAGCCGCCGGGCCAGTGCGAGCATCCGCTTCTTTTCCACATTCTTTCGCTGGCGACCGACGTCAGACGTTAGGTTTTTTATTTTTCACAATTTCGAAAATTATTTAATAACTGCTAAAAGAATCTAATTTAGTTAAAAGAGTGTTCGCTTACTTTGTATATTAAATGTATTAAAAGGCTTCAACTCTTTATCGCGCCGTCACGTGACTTTTAGATTACAAGCCCTCGAAGTCTCTCGAATAAAGAAATTAAAGTAATAAAATTTTCAAGGTGAGCGCCTCGATCCCCCTTCGGAAAGCTCTCTCCAAAATTGTAACGAACACGCGAGCCTCGCGCTCCTAGTCCTCCGTCCCGTAACCTTCAAAGACGCCTGCCCCTTTTAATTACTCCTTATCGTTGTCGACGCTTTGAAAAAAAAAAAGATACGGAGCGAAACGACGAAAAAAAAAATACACACGGCGAAGTTCATTTATAAAATGAGGGGAGCGCTGGCAAGCCGATCCCCTGACGGCTCTCTTTTCGCGCGACGTTTACCCGGCTGTCAACCCGGCCGTTCGACAATTTTCCACGAAGAGGAAAAAAAAAAGAGAGCCGAGGCGAGGCCGGGCTTATCTGGCCGGCGCGCCGCTATCCATCTTTGTTACGCGAGCGCGACCGATAGCCAGACCTTTGAGCGGGGTAGCGGGGGATGGGGGCGCGCGAGTGTGTGTACGCCGCGTGTACGAAATTGCGCACACGCACGCGCGGGCCGCTTCGCGGGAGCGATCGCGCGAGACTGGAAAAAAAGCCCGTCGTCGCGATAACGTCACGCGCTTGTATATTCAAAATAGTTGACGGGGCACGTCGGGTGGGAGGGCGAAAAACGCGGGGACGATACCACCGTCGCTTTATTTATGAGCTACGCTTTGATCTTCAAGACGTTTTTCATAATCAGTTCCCGTGCGTTTTGCTTTATGTTTTACTGAAAAAACGTAAATACGGATGTCGTGGATTTTCATGAACATTTATTTGTTTCAAATTATCGCAACAATTGAGTATATTTTCAGATATGTTTTCATCAAAATTACAGTCATTCTATTTTAAAAATGGTAGTTGTTTAAATAATAATATAACAAAATATTGTAAAAACAAACAAATTAATTATTCAATATTATTTACGAAATTAATCATTCAATATCAGTTGGAAGTAATTTTACTACTGAGCGGGTGTCTGATTAATTCGCACTATTACTACTGAATCCGCGTTAAATGCATTTATGCTA